>JAIPRK010000972.1:0-108623 GCA_025469195.1 Chaitophorus viminalis
TATATATATATATATATATAATATATATTTATAATATGTAATAATAGTAGTTTTTATAAAGGTGTTAAAAACATATATTTACAAACAGTCTTAATAAATTAATTTTGCTGTATTTCATTTGTTTTTTTTATCCATCTCAGATTAATAATTCATATTAACCATTAGTCATCACCTTTTAGATATGATTCAAGTGGATTAGGACCTTTTCTTTTTACGATTATAGTCGTGCTGGTTTCTGCAAAAAAAAAAATGGAAATAATGTTTGACACAAATGATTATTATAGGGTTTATCTGGAAATTTACCATTCGGTTGCGTTTGGGTTTGATCGTGGTTCACATTTAGACAGTTCAACCATTCGGTTAAGCCAATTTTACTATCATGATTTACATCGCAATGCCGAGGTAATTTTTTCCCGCACCGTCTCAACTTGTTCTCGCCCGACATCTCTTCGCGGAAACTCTTCCATTCGTTGCGCTCCAAGACCTATGTTGTTTTCAAAAACCGGTCAATGTATATACGGTTGCGAGCCGTGTACAACAGGTCCCCGGTACCGGAATAACCAAAACGCTTACCTTGTTGTGATTCGCATCCAATGAATGAAAAATGTCCGATATGATGGATTCGTAGTCGCCCGGGAACGAGGCGTTGCTCTTGCTACACGTGCGCGCGTTCAACAGAGAAAGAGCGAAATAAATAATATTAGCATTCGTTCGTTGTTCGGTCAAAACATATAGAACGTGATATTTATGTGGCCACAACAAACCTGTGCTTTTTCCTTAGGTAATCCATGAGGTCTTTTAAGAAAATGTTTTTCTTGTGCTCCGGACAGCCCTTCATTGGCTGCGAAACCAACGGGATCCCGTCGCACTTGGGGTTTGAGTCTTTCACAGACGTACCCGGTATCGGTTTTCCCGTGTCCTCTTGCGCGCACCAACAATAACCTGACGTACGAAAAGTCATCGTCGTATTATACAATATTATATAGGTTATTACTATGGGGACCGGATTTATATTATGCACAAAAAATCCTCAAAATATGCTTCTAAAAATGCTGTAATATGCTATAAAATATGTATTCGTTTTTAAATAATTTGTACTTGAATGTGCACTTAAAATATGTATTAATGTGTAAACGCAGTATGTCCAAATTAGTAAGTTGTCACAATAATAAAAAGCTGTGTTTAGCCATGTACTCCAACGTGTTAATATAGGTCGGGGTGGAAGTGCGAGACCAGGGGCCATATTTCGGAAAAGTATCATGCGTGATGAAGCTTTTAAAAAAACTTTTTTGACGTAAGAAATTAGTTCATTTATGGTATTTTTTTTTGTGCAGTACTGCAATCAATTTGACTACTCTTTTACTACCACAACAACCGTGTCGTACTTATTATTATGATGGCACGAAAAGCGTCTGGCGTGTCAATGGTACATAGAAAATGGTGTTCAAACACCATAAAAAAGTTTCGTATTTTTACCAAAAATTGTTCTACTTTTCAATAACTGATTTTCAAAAACACCTTCCCAAAAACAAAAAACAAAAACCATTTTTCTGCATACGTCTTTGTATAATATACAACTTACCCACTGATTTGTAGCACTGAACTCGTTTGTATCTACCGTCCGATGTGCACTCGGGTACGTAATCGTGCAACGAAGCCGTCGGATCGTCCAAAGCTTCTTGTCGGTCCGTTAAACAGTCTGGAAAACGAATTAAATTTATACCTAAACGTAATACGCACTCGGTAAAGTTCATAGATTATTATTCAAATCCGGGACATGTTAAATATACGTATAAGAACTCATAAAGTAGATGGTCGTAGGTATAAACAAATTGTGCAGTACACAGTACACTTCATAGACTCATAGTCATTATCACTACATGGTCCAACACTGTGACCAAATACATTTTAGCTTTCACAGTATATATTATATAGTATACCGCCAAATTTAGTGCTATTCGAGTAACCGTTGGCGTAGTCAAAGCCACTCAAAATGTATGAGACCTAAGCACCAACGTGTCTCATTTTAAAGATAGGTACACACATGTCATACAAACAGTAGCGTTATTTCAATGTTTGAAAGGGGGCGGAGGCAACAATGTTGAGACTAGCCCACAATAATACTAAAAACTATTCGCTAACTTATTTTTTCCAATTGCATATTTTTCTCACAACAAGTTATTTTTGTGTCATCAGTACACGTTTAATACACATATTAACCAAAACTACTTTTTACTTGTTTAGATAAACATAAGCGACTATGGGGAGCAAATCGTACTATCGGGAATAGGTACCTTCGGATTCTTCTTCTTGGTCTCCTTCCTCCAAACCCGGAGGGTTACTGATCAGTATTGGCGCTCCTTTTTGTTGTACTACTGGAAACAATTATTAGCAATGTGATATCGACATTATTATTATGAACCTGCAGTCATGGTCTCCCGCGGATAACCATATTGTATTTCGTTTTTTACTTACATATTTCGGGGTTGGCTTCATTTATTCCAATATCACTGTCTTGGTCATCGTAGTCGTCCAACGGGGCGATCGTTGTCGTCGTGGTCGTCGTCGTGGTTGTCGACGACGTGCTCGTAGTGGTCCTCCTGCCTAACGTTTCCGCTATCGTAACATAACACAAACAATTGATTAATGTCAAAACATTGTATTCCGATTCCAGTTGTTCCTGTTTACGCGAAACCAAGAAGCGTTTTGTAAATCTGTGATGCCAATTTATCAGGGCATAAATGTGCGATTGGTGCGTAAACAGGTATAGTGTCGATTACACGGACGTACCACCTAAACGGCGAACGTTTAAATAATATCAAGCCCTTCACTAAGAAAAAAAAAAAGTTGGAAAGTAGCTGCGTCCCCCTTAATTATTCAACCACTGCGAGGGGGGTGCATATGCACCGAAATCACGAGGAGTCCTCTTGCGGAGGTATTAATTTATCTCAACTACCCGCTGTACGCCTATACCTATATATAATTATGCGAAAAAGTAAAAATCGATAACAATTATCGTTATATATATATGTGTGTGTGTGTGTATACCAAAAATAATGTGACACTAAAATATATCCATGTAGTTCAACATAACATAATAATATTATACTATGTGCAACTGAAACAGTTTTATTCGATAAATTGTATATTTAATAGATTACGATTAAAAACCAATTAAAAATAATCTTACCGTCTATTGACAAACAGTTTGTCCACTCGGTTTTCGACACTACATTGTTGTGATCGGTATCGCAAATGCGAATGAACGTTCTGGAACATCTTTTCGGTCTGATCACCTTACGAACCAGACGTTTCAGGTCTCTGTACTCCATTTTGGTCAGGTTGTTGTTCTTGTCCATGTCCAAAATACTGAATTTCCATTCGATGGCTCGTTTGTCCAACGTCATTGGGTCCATTAATGAACGATCATTCTCTAAATAGAAAGAAAGAATAATAAAAGAAAGCGAAATAAAATAATCAAAATTCTATACTTGATATTTTTTTAAAGTTTAAATTTACATTGATACAAGAAAACGATTTCTTCTTCAAAACTGTCTATATTTAGGGAGGGATGGAACCGCATGAAAGTAATGGCATAATTAGAATTCATTTTTAAAAAGAGCTGAGATCTTCGTGAAATATTACCCCAGTTGGGGGGTTTTTGTAAGGAGGGAGGTTCTGGAGGACTCAATGAGCAACTCAAATACCCTAAAGAGACTTTGAATAAAATTAGTTCATTTTAGTGTAAAAATGTGAAAAATGTATCTCAAATAAACTTCACGGTGATAGTTCTTATGATTTTTACCATAAATAAATGCACTATAAAATATTTATAAATATTAAAGTTATTAGCTTACGTAATATAATATACTATGGTAAATAAATGCGAATGGTTCCGATGATACACTTATATAGGTTTTTAATTAATGGTTGAATAATAAAAAAAAAATCCCAATTAGGTATACGTTTAAAGCAATTGCTGATCATCAGATTTATAATTTAAGTATAAACTATAATGAACAAAATAATATTATAATTTTGAACAGCTTACTTCTCATCAATGCCGTGTATTGCTCTCGGTTGTACTCCGTTCGGAATATTCTGACTAAATTACTGACAAATGTGGCTTTATCATCTTTATTGCATTCTGAAAAAAAAACACGTGGTAAGAAGCGTATAATACATTATTCGTGAGAAGACAATAATAATTATAATGAATGTAATATAATAATCATATATCTACTAATACTAATTGGGTAACGCAAGATTGTTTTCAAATATTAGTTATTATGGACATCATTTATCATACGTTATAATATTTTTAATATTTTTTATTCTATGTTCAAGTATAATAATTTATTTTGCACATTTAATGGTTCATATAATATTACTATGTATTTCGGGAACGTTTCGTGAAGTTTGTTCCTATGTTTTTTAACGCCTTCTCATTGTACATAGAGACGGATAATATGATTTTGCATTATTTGTAATTTATTTTAATCATGTCAAATGTTGACGCTTCAGAGAATCATATAACAGCTAGAATATTGGTGTAGGTACGTGTATAATATATATAGATACGATATGGGCAAATAAATAGGTATTATATTATGTTTGTAAGTACGTTTGCCTTGCGTTTTTATAAGTGTAATATTATAAAATGTCAAATGTAATAGGCATTATAAAAAGCGTATATTAATGCAATTAGTATTAGACTAAGGAATAAGGATAATTTAACTGCCTTAGAAGACGGTTAGATCAAGTATTTTTCCGATTTAGATGTTTCAAAATATGATTGGATAAATGATCCATTTGATGGAAGTATAAGTTTTTCAGAATACAGTCTTAAAGAAGAAGAAAAAATGGATATAAAAACAAATAAACGAATGAAACTTGAGTCTATATAGAGGAAGAAATGATAATATGTCTTTTGACAATTTGACCACAAATAAAGGATATGTGTAAAACAAAAAAACGAATTCAAGTGTCATCATTTACAAAACAAAAATACAATACAAAAACAAGTTCAAGTCCCATAATTTACAATTTATCTATTTATATAATCACTTAATTAATGTTAAAACTGTTGGGGGTTTTTTTTTTACTTTTATAGGGCACCTCTGGATTTTTAAATAACACTTTAGAGTGCCACGAGTCAAAGAATGTCGGAAACCTTTGGTTTATACAGATATCGTTAATAATAGATATACACAATAAATAGTATATACCATTACATGATTTTTCAACACAAAATGGTTCACCACTGATTTAAAATATTTCAAAGGTATATAGTATTAAGCGAGTATATATTATATAATATTTTACATAGTTACCTCTTCTGGAATTATTTCCTTTCCGCGAAGAACCTCTGTGCCATTTGCCTAAAACGAAAGACCATGTTGTAATATAAATATGTACGTACAAAGTACCTATTCATAAGATTTTTGCGTAATATTTTTTATTAATATATGAACCTCTGCCAATGTCGCACTTAGGTTTTTGTCCTTTGACAATGGTGTTGGGCACCACTTTTCCCGCCGGTGTGACGCACCAACAATATCCATCTTTCTTATGGCACTGGATCCGGAGGTATGTGCCGTCCGCTTTACACCTGGGTATGTACGAATCCGGCGTTCTGGTCGGATCAACTGTTTTAACGGTTTGGTCCACCCAACAGGGTTGTTTTTCTATAATAAAATCAACGGTTTTATCAATATTAGAACATGCAATAATGTTATCGCGATTATACCGTAGATCTAATTTCTTCATGGCGTATTATTTTATAATCAACTAAAAATATTTTTTTATAAAATTATTACAAGACATAATATAAGAACAATTAAGAATGTAAGTATTGTCTTAATCTCTTAATACTTCTATCTTTATAGTACACTGTCGTTTATAAAAGTGTGTATTCAATAGAAGATGAAATATGAGGATGAAAATGGTGAAATTGGAAAAATTTGGTAATAGTGAGATACGATTTTACGAGTATATTGCTATTATATTATTAGTTACTGGTTGCTTATGTACAGATAAATCAAGATGAACTACTGAAGTGTCCAGTAATTGAACAATGTCAACTTATATTGTAAACAATATATATATATATATATATATATACTTACAGAGCTTAAAAACTTATCTTTAAGTCTTGAGTGTTAAAAATGTAAAAATGTTGAATATATTTTAATAATTTACAAATTAGACAAGTAAATATAGAATAGAATTAGATAAATAAACAAGGTTAACTGTATAGATCTGAGATATATCAGAAAATATCAGCTTTACAAAAATGCCGGGTTAGATTCTATCTAAGATCGTATAATATCACACCTATAGACTATAGTATATTATGATCTTATTTATATTATTCTATGCGATTTTGTTATCATTTTAGCTGCACACATCTCTGCAGTATATTGTAAATAGATTTTACATAGAAACCTAATACTTATATCTACTTTTATATGTATTCGAAAATTTGAATATTTTTTTTTTGTAACTCGCACAAGTATAATATAATACAATATTATTATATACATAATATCATATTATCATGTACTCGAGCGTCTCGAGCCATAGACCACCCGGACAATTTGGCCCCGTCACAGGTGTCCTGCCAGCCAGGTGGAGTCGACACAAGTCTTGAATACATGAAAAAACTGTTTCGATTCTAGCTTCGTATCTTAACTGTGTACATATGGACACCTTTGTGAGGATGTAGCGCAGTCCGAAAAAAAATACGCACCTGCCCTATGTACTGTTGTACTTTTACGTAAAATTATATATTTAGGTATGTTTATATTTGCACTATACCTACGTGTACGAGTAACAAAATTATTGTACGTATATGTAACACGCACTCCGCGGTTAAGTGCTTCCGCAAATACTCATCTCTATACTGATACTATCCATAGGTGGACATTGGGAGTGCGGCTTAGGGGGCTTAGCCCACCAAGATCGAGACAATGTTATTTGAAATGTTATTATTTGTTTTTATAATTATCATTTTACATTTTACATTATAGCCCCGCTAAAAATTCAATCAAATGTCCGCCTATGATACTGTCTCTATACTGTGAATAAAGTATTATAACTTTGAAACTTCCATTTAATTTCTTTGTACTTAAAAATAAAAAGTTTAAACTTATATATTTAGCTCGTCATTGGTTCTCTGAAGAACTTATAATTTCATCATTTTACACACTTTACAATAGTGTTGTAGGATAGATATACAGTAGAGTCTCGATAGTCCGGACGAATTCAGACCGAGCATCTTCCGGATTACCGCGTGGAAGTTTTTCAAGACAAACTACTCAAATGACTAAGATTTTTATTTTTATTTCCACCATATTTATATTTATATTGCACTTTCAATTATAAAATCAATAAATAACTTTAAAATACTCAATAACAAAAAAATAAATTTATAATAATATAATTTAAATATAGTAGTCACTAGTCAGTTATTTGTTTCCGAGTAATACTTCTAATTTGAAAATGGTATTTATAAACAAATGGATTTATGTGCAGATTATCGAGGATCTACTGTACTGGATGTATAAATAAGCCTTTTTTTTTCAATCGTATAAATTTTTCCGATTAAATACCAATAGTATCTTGTATACGTATTTATACAGACTATATACGTACACGATATAGATATTATTTTCAACCCTTCTCTCCCTCCCACTACTCTCGTCATATGGAAAGTTCCGAAGACGCCTTTCAACGTACTTACATGATATGGATAGCGACACTCACCTTTGCACCGTCCCTTGTGTTTGACACGCAACAGAGAGTCGTTGAAGCATCGGACCCGTAACAACGCGCATCTGTTCGGGTAGCTAATGTTGTCGGTGCCGCACACAGGTCTCCTGACCACCGCTTTCTTCCTCTCGCACCGTTCCACTCGACCTTTGCAATCGAACCCCTACGGACACAAACACACAACTATACAGTAAACAAACACACACATATAGGTGGTACTCATTTACATGTATTTTTTTTTTTTTTTTTATTTAAATTTAACAATCCGCGGCTACTGTGGCCATTGGATGTGACAATGTATTAAATGGAATAAATGTTAAGACATTTAGAGTTAGTTAATAATAGTGTGTAACATAGAACATGAATTAGACAATATAAATATGTAAGAGATAAGAAAATATATACATATAAATAAATAATATATAAATAAGTATAAGTAATGTTATGATGTGGAAACATGTAAAGGCTATTTATATTAGGTTAATGAGGTTGGTTATTGAAAGAAATTGGATGAGCTTTAGGGTGTTGACTGGATCTGGACTTAATATTTCCGTTAGATGATCGTGCAATTGAAGTTTTCTTCTCTCTGTATTGTAGGTTCTGCATTCGGTGAGAATATGTTTAAAAGTGAGGTGGACACCACAACTTGAGCGGATGGGGGGGGGGTGCATCTTTCTTCATTAAATAGAAGTGAGTGAGGTGAGTATGTCCGATTCTGAGGCGGTTAATGGATGACTCATACTTTCTAGGAGTATTAATAGGGAGAGGCCAGGGTAAAATCGTTCTTTTTATTTCGTTGAGTTTGATAGTCATTTGGTTTCGATCTTTATCCCATTGATGGAGTGTATCAATTTCAATATTTTTTTTAATGTCGTTATAGGAGAAAAGAGCTAAAATAGGAGCATTTGGGGATGAATGAGCATGTTTGGCGGCTGTATCTGCTCATTCGTTACCCTCTATGTTACAGTGTTATTATGATATAATACTTATTATCGCAGTGGTGTAAAGTATTTGAGTAGAGAAATATTTAAATACTTTCAGCATTAAGTACTTACGATGGTATTTTAAATACTTGTTTTCGCATTGAATACTAATTTATATTGAATACTTTTGCATACATATTTCGAACAATTATTTTTACTATCCACTCCAATTTATTATAATTTTAGATAACTATGGCCGAAGATTTGTGGGACAAACAAGGGCTTTTCTCTAAAAATTTATATTTATTTTCAAATTACTATTATTTCTTTATAATATCAAGCTGTAAAAAAATCTGCTTGATATAAATACATATTATGTAAAAGATTGAGCAAATATATCGTCCCATTCAATTAGTTATTAACTTGTGGGTTACTAATTTTTTTATGAGTAGTAATGACTCTATGTATTATATAATATAAATATTACACACTACGTTAAGTTCATTATAAATACATATAAAAAAAAACTTAAGTCCAAAAGTATTTGAAAAGTATCCTAAATACTTTAAATTTTAGGGTATTTGAGTAGTATCTTACTTTTTGAAGTGTTCTTCAGAACACTGCCTATATTATATATACCAATTCGGAAAAGTTGATAACGCATCACACATGTATATATAAATACTGTCCAATCGACTTGACAACTCAATATACATGAATATACATGTGTAACAGACAAAAAATGTATTCATACGTGTAATAATGTAATATATTGACGTTATTAATTATTGTTTTCGGTGGGTTGCAGCCATAGGTTTTCCGTGCAAATGCGCAAAATGAACGCCACTGGTTGTAATATAGTATAACAACGCTATGATTACGCTAATTTTATATTCGCAATACCGACGGCGGCGGCGGCGGGTAGACACAAAAATGAGTCATATTTTAAAATACTTAATGCACGTCTATGTATAATATGCTTTGAAAAAATGCATGATGCATTTTCGAAAACGGAAAACCAGTCGGTCGGTCGCACATCGATGCAATTATTTTACGATCGCCGCGAGACAACGACGAATGTATAATATATACTTTTAAATATCATTATTATTATTATAATCCTGTGCAGAAACGTCGTCGCGACAAACTAGTTTGATTATCGCGGAGACGACGACGACGACGACGACGACGATGAAGGGAAAAACGATGTACCGTCTCAATAATGCATTTTGGTTTTTACAGCTGGCGCCATCGCGACAGGTTTCGTCGAGAGTACTCGAGACAATATTATTATAATATGTGACGTATAATTATTATCGTGCAAGGGAGAATTCGAAAATCGTCGTAAAATTTGTATTCAAATATTATACTACCGAACGTGTATTCGACTACATCAGACATAGAAAAACGACTACGCAGACCCAAACTGCAAGTTGGTATTTTTTTTCGGTTTGCGAATTCCGAGCAAAATGTTTGGCGATTTTCACCCCACTTCGTCTTATTATCTTCTATATATTATACATACGTATATATGCGCGCTTCATCGTGTGAAGCCTGTTTTTAGGCTGATATACGCCCAACGGAGCGAGGCAGATTTGTCAAATTGTCGATCGGACAAAATTGCTATATAAACGAATTTAAATCTGAAATAATATCACAATTCACTGTTGCTCTCGTATAGGTCTTTCGACGTGCGGTTTGAACATTTCATAGTACGATACACGTCAGCCGATGGTCGCTTTGAGTTACGATTTATCGAGAGATTAAAAAATTAACGTTTGTATTAACTGCATTTATCGTGTACACTGCAGTAGTAATACAGTTGTACACGCAGCTACTTACACGACACTATAATATACTCGTATATTATACATACGCAACACGCGCTGTCTTACCGATCGGAGCGAGCTGTGAAAAACAAACCAGTTCCATAGCACCGTAAGTTTTTGTCCTTTTATACATTATGTTATGTATAAATAATGTATAGGTGTTTTATTAATAACCCCGTAAAGGTACCCATATGTATATATATATAATACATTATATTATTATAAGATGATAATTTCGCGACAACCGGTCTCCCCTCCCTTCGAATGATAATATAATTAATTGGATAAACGCCATGGAATAATATACACATAATATATAACATATAATACGCGCATTGTAATATACCAATTATACGTATGGCTTTGTAACGCACCACACCATACTATATGTACATGTAATGCTAAAAAATGTACACGATATATGTTACATGGATATAATATTATATACCTGTCAGAACTTTGAATCACTGCAGACGGGCACGATTTCACCGATTAGGCCTATTAGTTTGCACCGTTTGTCGCATAAACGACGTTCAATAATAGATTTTATATAGGTATACCAATTATTACCTATACCTACTGCTGCTGATGTTCCATAAAAAATATAATATCCTAATACAGGTCCTACTATCTTATGTGCAAGACTCCGTGGTGGCGTGATTGATTTCATGACATATTTGCAGATATTGTACAAGATACGCGTCTACGTGTGTAAAATTTACACAAATACATAGGTGATTCTATTTAATTACCTATAGTAAAGTTTTATTAAAAAAAAAAAAAAAAAATTTACTCGCACAAGTCATCGGGCACATAATAAACTGCACTTGTATACACCAATATATGGAACAATTAAAACGTTGACCATCGTCAACTAATTAATACACCAATCAATCAAACAAACATATTTCAATATGGGAATTTTTAGTTAAAAACCACTCAAAAAATAGTGCGGTGTTTATTTTTAAGTCAATATAAAATTATTAAAGCCGTTTTTACATGAAGTTTTTTTTATCCGAATTCAAACTTTCGGTTTAGTAATTCTACAGTAAAATATTTACGTAAAAACTTTTAAAATATCTATAATCGAATAGCGTATAGGTAAGGATTTTAAATATTTTTTATTTCAAACAGGTTGTTTTTCGATTTTCACCTTTATGTAGATTAGAATTTCTTCCTAAACGCGAAAGATTACGAAGAAACACTGGGAAATGTTGCTAAATTGTAACCCATATCAGTTTATAATTATTTTTATTTCAAAGAATGCTATTGATTGATTTGGAACTATATATAGGTACCAGGTAGTATGTAAAAGGGAATTTAAACTTCTTTTTACCTAGTTTTGATAAGAATGCAAAAAAATTCGGATTGGTTAGTTTTATTTACAAGTTTAAATTTTAAGTAAGTAAACCTATACAGGATTTATGATATTTTTTCTTTTCAATTTCTCAGTGATACTTTTTTTTACTATGCATTTTTCAACGTTCGTTTATAGGACGAGTTGATATTATTTTTTTATTGCATGCAAAAATGAGTGAAAAAAAATCATTTTACCAAAACAATGTCGTGCGTAACGCACAATTTTATTTCTCCTAGCGACGATTTATTCGGGTCCACTGTTACCGCACTGTTCATATATATATATATATATATAAGTATATATACATGAATGCACTATTCGACGACTTGAACGCGTCGTAAGAGATTTATTACCCTGTGAGGAGTTTTTTTTTCTGTACCTTCGACCGTTTTGGATAATCTCTCGTGGAGTGCAATAATAATAATAATAATATTATTATTATACATATATAATCTAAATGTGTATTCGTATTATCGGTGAGTGTGAATACGCGCGCGCACGCCGCGTTAGTGTTTAGTAATCTTTTTGTCCAAGGTTATACAGCTTGTGTCTTGTGATACATACAGCTATATTATATATACAATATAATATACAACATAGGTTTTTAAAGGTTTCTATTGTAATATTTTACTCGCCACGCATGTATCACCCTCTCACATCACACACACACACACACACACACACACACACACACACACACACACACACACACACACACACACACACACACACACACACACACATAGTAAGTACACACCCGCGCGCACGGGCTCACACGCACCAGTGTTAAAATTTTAAAACTTTGACGTATAGTGCATAAAAAATACGCGGATTCGGTTCGAAACGTATTTTGCCGTGCATATGTGTATACTCCGTCGATTCGAATCGAAACTGGTCTCCAAGTTTGTACATTTAATGGGTAGATAATAATATTATTTAGATTGTGTTCAGGTATTTGATCGGAAACAAAAGTCAATGTAATTTTCCATCACAGACTGCAGAAATGTCAACATAATAATTATATACAACGTAGAGATTTTCGGTCAATGCAATGATTGAAGACTAACAGATTGAATAATACATGCTGTAAAAAATTATACACTTCAGTAAATAATCCTTTTATCCCGGCTTAGCATTAATTAATATGGCTATTTTAATAACAGCCGATGCTATTTTAAATAAGAATGTGGAAGGGTCGGAAAACTTATTCAACTTATATATAATATGTGTTATATTTGTTTTTTAATACATTTATTATGTACAACATAATAACACCTATACATTGTACAAGAAAATATTTTTCTGTTATTCTAGGCTTAATGGTATTTTAGTATATTCAGTATTCATATATTATCATCAACCTTCCCCTTATCGAAACAAAACTCTGAATATGCGCCTCCGGTACTATCCGGAGTCACGGTTTCATTATCTGCAGGTAATACGATCAATATGATACACATAACTACATAAGTATTCGAGGGGTATGCACGTTCATACTTTTTATATAAATATATATATTCACGTAATTATATTGTGCATTTGTGCATTCGTTTTTATAATACCGACGTAATTAGTTCATTACATAATATGTAGTATAGATGTTTGGTTACATATTTTATACAGTAGTACGCACTATACGCGTACGTATAGGATTGCACGGGCGCAGGTGTATCGATTGTTTTATTTGTTATTTATTGAAATCTGACGAAAAATAATTTGTATTTATAATATGTATCTATTTTATCGCTACGATAAATTTGTTGTATTTTATACGGTTATACGTGCGTGTCGCGCGCATACAGCGTAATTTTATATATAATAATAATAATAATAATAATAATATTAACATATCGGCCAATGGAAAAAATAGCCACATACACATACAAATTAATAGAATGGTAAAACGAACAGCAGTATACCTAGTTAGATTTTGTTGAGAATCTTGTATGTGTATGTATATATTATTATTATGTAAACGTATTATGGTAATTTTTTTTCACGTGTCCTACAGTTGTCCGTTATTGTCTTATAATCGATACACAATATGGGTTTTTGTATAATAATCGTATCGTTTGTTGTAACTTATTAGTACAATAAAGTGCGTTTGTGTATTGACATCCGATATACAATAGACACATGTCGATAGAATGTCGTATATTATACTATATTACTATATTAGTATTTAGTATCTATATATTGTATCGTTATAGTTCTCGTTGGGATTAATTCCATATTATAAACGTTTTCAGCTCAAACGTAGTACATTTTTTAAATTACAGGCGCTCTACAAATTATCATGCAAAAACTGCGTTCAACTTTAAATACAAAACGATAACTGATAAGTGATAAAGTATTATAGCTAGATAAGTATTTTTAAATTAATTTAAACTATATATATAAAAAAAAACAATCATTTATAAATTATATAACGATAAAAACGGATTGTTTATTACTTAAACTGTAAAATTATTGTAAAGTATTAATACTTTACTTTTGTCAATTTTGTCTGAGATCAACAATAAAAAATCTGATAATTCATTTTATATATATATATATATTTAAAAATTGTATATAGGCACTGGTATATAAAAATATAAAAGGAAAATCAATTGACATAAATTATTTGGGAGATGATTGAAAAAAATTCAATAAAAATAAATAATGTGGTTCTTTATAAACAACTCTCCGAGCCAGGTGTGCCGATCTTATTGTGAAGTCAACCCTAGACTAACCGGCACCAATATTTTTTTCTTATACCCAATACACATATGGTTTTTTCCACCCGCGGCGGATTGTAAATGAAAAGGTGTTTGAGACACGCCCAGCTAATATGCACTCGACCTCATAAAAACTATTCCAAGACGTATACCAGACAATGTGCCGCCTGAAAACCGAGATCCTTGAGGGTATTTTTTTTCTCTCTTGAAATATCATTCAATACACCCGTCAAGTATGTTATAAAGACGAAACACACGGATAATAATTAACCTACTTATATTCAACTGAGGGTGTTATAATATACGCATTTATATATATATACTAAAGTGTATATGATAATATTATATTATCATCATAAAATCAGAATAAGACGATTATTATTCGAGTGAGATTGTTTACTTATAATTGGGACCCTGATCAACTTTATATAGACAAACGCGTATATATGTATATTTTAATAATAATATTCTATGATTTTGATTCAGTTTTGCATTCAAATATGCAAATAGTACCTTGACTCGGGTTCTAGTACACGCTCGTTATGCTTACATCGGAACCTTATGTCATATTATATTATTATTTGTATACTCGGCAACAGCAACCATTGACGTACACATAGGGGTAGGGGGTGTTCAACTCCCCTTGAACTTACTACTTACTTTTTACTATACGTATAATATAATTATATAAAAATAGAAAAGCGTTATAAATAAATATATATACACATCATTTTTAAATTCAACCCCCCTCCCCCAATTGAAAATATTTCTGTACTCCACTGACAGCAACATTTAGTGGAAAACTTGTTATCGCATATATTAATTTCAGGTTTTTGTGGAGTAGGGAGGGATAGCTTGTTTTCGTTAAAACCTGCACAAAATAATATATACGTTGCAGGGGAAACGCTGAATTAACGCGCGAAAGAAATCGAATCACCTTACCTTACTGTTAGGAAAGGGAGTCGATAAGCTGGTCGAGACGAATAACAACAACATCCACGGCAACAGTTCGGCGACTGAATTGAAGTTCATGACGGCAATCGGAGTGTCATTCTACTTCGGGGTGTATTAATAGCTGTACATAGGTATATACACCGCGACTACCGGCTGCCGCAGCTGTAAAGCTAGCACGTGTGTACAAAATGCCCGGAGCACATGTCTGAAACGAGAGAAAAAAAAATATCATTCCTAATAATATTGTAATAATGTGTTTAATTATTATTTAAATTAGAAAACCAAATCGAATTTATGTGGTTTCGTTTGATACATGTTCGGCTCATCGGGACGTTTCAATATTATACTTTATATGCATATAGACACACAATAGATACATTTTGTTATATCGCGCAAGAGAACTACTATATATGATAGTATACGAGTATTATCGTATAGGTTTTGTTTTATTATACATCATGATCGCTTCACCTTGGAGGCTTTTGCCTACTTTTGAAGCGTCCCGAAGATATACGTATCCTAGTTTTATAGTTATTCGTTATTGTCCTTATGATCTGAATATAATAGGATTAAAACTTTCACCGTCTGATGTCCGAAGCAGATCAATCTTAATCATTATATATATATATATAAGTGTGTGTGTGTGTGTGTGTGTATTAAATTATATTGTACCCGATCAATACAATTTTCGTCCACAAGACATGTACAGTTGCAACGCGTATAATACTTAAAACTTATATGTCAATGATGTAAAATCGTCGTGATAATGTCACTAGTTGCGTTACAGAATACTATAACAGATGGATAATATCACTAGAACATTATGATTATCATATATACATATGCAGCCATGCAGGTAATTTGTTTATTTTACACCAATGTAAGTATATTTTGTTTGGTTTCAAAATTGTATAGTTAAGCTGTTCGGTAAGAAAGTTGTCGTTTTGTACACAGTATATTATAATATACGCATATGTTGGATATATAATAGATATAACAGATTCATGTTTTAAATTTGAACCGTACTTATTACCGCGACGATATTGCAGGAACGTATGTAAAAAAGTTTAAAATGTCTAATCGAGGGTATATTGAACTTAAATAATATAGGTTGGTGTTTTTTAAACAGTACATATAGGCATGCCGCAGACTTGAAAAATATAATAGCTTTTAAGTAGGTATAACATATTATGTTCTTGGGGTACCTGATTTTCGTAGAACCTATTTCCGCATCGAACTCGTGCAGTCTTGAACAGTGCTGCTGCAGAGAATGGACAAATATTGAAGTAACGGTTTTGTGGATGACGGACACACACGAACGCACGTAAAACGTAAACGGTCTTTTGACTTAATGGGTGTACATTATATAAAATACCTATAAAACGAGCGGAAAAAATAAAAACAAAAACAAACAAATCGCCGGAGACCGTCACGTATATTGCGATGGTATACGACAACTATGTGATGTACGTGAGTGCCCGGTACGATTTTTATCAACTCCGCCGCGTGCGTGCACCCTATATAAGGATGTACAATATCACGATGAGTGATTTATATTATTATGTATATAGTAAGTAATAGGTACGTGTGCGGGAAAATAAGAACGGGCGCGTGTCCTCGGTGGTCGTGGTTTACTCGGACTGTCGGTCGGGGGACGCGTACGACGTGTGTAGCTAGTGGAACCGAACTGCACGCATAATGTAACATACTAACCGTATATACACACAAACGTACAGCACACACACACACACACACACACACACACACACACACACACACGCCGGTTTGCCGGAACGGGTCGGTGGCGGTCAGATCGGCTTCAAAAAGGTACTAACACACCATCGGAGAGCCCTGTACACGCACACACATGCATGCCGATAGATGTTCATATATTATATTATGTGTGTTATACGAGTGTGTATGTGCTGTGTGCCTGTGTATAGGTATTAAACAACAAATTTATTGTACCGCCCCCGTCGTAAATAGACGCGTTATATTATAAATGTATATTATTATTATTGTTATTATTATTATTATTGTTATTATTTAGGCGTATACAAACGTCCCGCAACCACCAACAGGGTGGGGGAAAATAACAACAATTGTTCGCGTATTATATACACACACAGATGTATATGCACAAGAGATACTGCACACAATCGATTTTCGCGTTTAATCCCCAAAACGGAGAATGTAATATTATTTTATTTCGATTATAAAATGGTCTCTACACATTATGTATATAGATATGTAATATAATAGTAACAAGTACGTATTATTATTATTATTATTATAAATCCACAACATTGTGTTGGGCACTATACATTGTGATAACTATAATAAAATATTATTATCATCGAAATCGTCTTCGTACGACCATCCTTTTTACTTCGCAGCCAACACCGCGCGCGGTAGTAGATATACTATACCGTATATTATACTGCCGATAGCCATCGACTTGAACTACCCGTACTACCCTTACATGCAGGATAACCAGGATACACGCGCTACCCGCTTATACACTACCATTATTATTTTTTTATTATTATTTAATTAAAGCCGCAACAACTAAGGCTTACAATATTAGAATATAAAGAATATTTACATTACATTATATACTAAATAACATTTTAAATGATAAGTGCTATGTAGATAATTTTGTTTGTATAATGTTAAATAATATAAAAGAAGCACATAGGTAATAAGAAAAAGAAAAAACATCAGATCAGGTTATACAATTTGGATATTTTGAGAAAGCTTATAATTTTGTTGGAGTTTTCATGATTGGGTCCGAGTGCTTCGTGTAGGTGATCAGGTATATTTAGTGCTTTTCTGGTGTCTGCGTAGTTTCGATAGTATAAGAGGACATGTTTGACAGTTAGAGCTTCATCACAGGTTGTACATTCTTCAGGATCTTCGAGTTTCATAAGATGACGATGTGTGAGCCAAGTATGTCCAATTCTTAGTCTGTTAATTACAACTTCGTGATGTCTTTTGGTAAGGTAAGTAAGCCAAGGGTTAATGAAGAGTTTAATTCCGTTCAGTTTAGTTTGTGAAGAATTTCAACGGTGTTGCCACTGTTGCAGTGTCAGAGCCTGTATGATTCTCTTGATGTCATTCAAAGAACACATTTGGACAGAGGTGGCTTCGGGAGTTACCATTATGATGTACGTTTGTTGTACGGCTCTTCTTAAATATTTTGATTATACTCGCGTACCATTACACGACACACTACGGGAACTTTTTCGATCAACCGCGATTTCGGACTATAATACATATGCACCATAATATTATGTTATATATATATAATTATATAATATTACTCGGGTAAATGTGTATAAAACTATTTTTGACTTTTATTCCCGTGTATATAGGAGTCCGTTTCATCGAATTATAATACCTACCTCGAACAAATCATGTGCTAATAAATCAAATTAATACATAAAGGTTAAAAAAAAATTAGGTAGGTACCTATTCGTGGCTCTAGGCAAGAATAGATAATCCTCAGCCCTTTCGAAAACCTTAGTGAAGATAACATGCTCCAATTCAAATTTCCTACGGATCATATATTTAAACGTCAAAGGTTCGCGGGGCAAAACACTTTTTTGCTAACCTTTTTTAGATTCTTAACGGAGTGATGAATGTATTGATTTTAAAATGATTTATGTTTATTTTAATTTTTTTCCGTCTGACGACACATTTTGGAGCAGTAAAAATGCTTTGATTTCTTTATATAGCATTTTTTTTGAAAAGAAAGTGAATCTAATTGTTACTTTAGGATGTTAAAAGTAAAAAATTTTCAACAGTTTTAAAAAGCGTTGGGAAAACCATAAGAAAATAACGGAAAAACTGGCATTTTTACGCAAAATCACTTTTTGAAAAAATAAATTTGTTTATTTTGATCAAACGTAAAGACAAAGAATCGCAAATACTTGAAATTTTCACCGAGTGTTTATATTACTGTTGTCTATACATGGCTAAGTTTTCGAAGTATTGTGATTGTTTTAGACCATTTTATTAACAGTTGACATTTTTGATTTAACAAAAAAATGTGGCTGCCCATCTGATAGTTAGAACAACAGAGTGAGTTCCCGTTCCATTCTTTTTATTTACTTATTTTAATACTAAATCTAAAATAATTAATAAACATAATAAATTAAGGCAAAATGTATTTTTTTATTGATTATAATAATGATCACAAAGTTATACATTGTACACAACACTAATTTTATTTTTTAATAATGAAAATTTATTTTTATTTTCGATCTGCACTTGATACTTGACATAATATCTCTTATTTTGTACCAGACTGTTTATATTTGCACAAGAATTTCGGGATGCCAAATGTAGAACAGATTACAATTTTATATTGGAAATTTGATTGCGGCTTTTAAATTTATTTAATTTCATAAGTAAAAAAAATTGTTCACATACATACGTGCTATCGAATATGGTTAAAATATGTTAAAAAAAATGTTGTTTAAAAAATTGCAGTTTCGGATAATTGTTTCCAATGTATTTAAACACTTTAAAAATTCCAATAGTTTCGAATTTGCTAAAAATTAGAATTACATTACAAATTAATAAATTCTAGTTGTAGATCTTATCGTGTATTTTCAACATTTATGGGAAATGGTTAACTAAAAGTAAAAAGTCGTTTTTATATTTTTGAAAATCTAGAAATCTGCATTGAAATTCGTCTTTTAGTAATAAAATGTTTAAAATATTTGTTTTCCCATTATTATTGTTTGTAGATACCTGTCTTAATGTAGGGAAGTGTACCAAATTGTTTGATACAAGTTGAGTTTCCCATAATCGAAGTTTCATAGTAAATGATTGAATCGAAACGTTCATATTATTTGTGATCAATTTATTTTTCCTATGTAATTGTAAGTTAAGAACATTTTTAGGTAAGATGATAAATATAAAATATTTTGTAAAACAAAAAAAAAAAATCAAAATTGTTGATGAAATAAATATTTATTGCGGGCCGCACTGAAATGATTCGCTTGTTCGACCACTGCTCTACTCGCTCTACTACGAGCGTGCAAATAAATAGTACAGCGGTCTAGGCCGCTGGCACAACACGTTTACCTCTACATAATATATTATTTTATGAATAAATCGAGCGCCCTCCAAAGTTTGTCCGTGGATTAGCAACTAGAATATATATTTTTATTACGTATACGTTACGTTTTATGGCAGATACTTGCAATTGATAAACGATGGTAGGTATGGAACTATACCGAACACATATATTATACAATAAATACAAATTAAACATAACGATAAATTTACCAATTATCAAGTATTCCATTGGAAAAGATAAACTTCGGTTCAAGTTTACAACCTCTCGGGTACGTGCATGTAAGTCGAATTTCTTCCATTCCCCCACTTTCATTTGTTATACGTAAATGTGTATCATACAAGTACAGTGTAATATAACCATATGAAACCCACTTATAATAAGTTTATTTTATGTATATTTTAAACGTATTTCAAATTGATTTCATTGGGTCATTAAATATTGGAATAATATACCTGTACGTATTAATACGTACTAATAAAATACATGCAATTTTAAATTAACGTAAGCGCGTAATAACTAGTGGTTTAATGTAGGTAATTACGAAAAAAAAAAAATACAAACGTGTTATATTCTACGTTTATTTTTAAATCCATTAATAAATTACAAAATTGTATTAAACTATATAACTTATAGATAAGGAATACATAATTAATGAGCATGGAAAAATAATTTAGAAGTTTCGGTACCAACGGATTTTTAAAACTAGTAATAATATACAATAATAAAGCGGATACTATTTATAGTATGTAACTATTGTAGTGAACATTTAACATATTTGCATACTATTATATTAGCTGTCTTATATTTTTATCATTTATAGGCGCCATGGCACATTAACACTCGCATTGTCTGCTATAAAGAAGATGTATTTATGTATAATAGAACTATAGAAGTCGCTTACAAGTTATGACATGGATTAACTCGGAAGGCGAAAATCGTTTTACATTTTATTCAGTGGCGCCAAACCTTACCATTCGGCGCGTCGTTAGCTGAAGTGAATAATGATCAACGGTCTTGATGACGATACGCGCCAGAGTTGAATAATAGAAATTTTGTGAATCGAGGGAAAATAATGACCCAACTACTGAATGTCTAGCAAAAAAAAAAAAAAAAACGGTCGGCAATTAATGAACGTCGTCAATAAATTACCTAGAAATCATTGTAATGACTTTATTTATTATTATTAAAATTATTAAACGGAATAGAGGTGGAAAAAAAGTTCAGCCAAGGTCCGTTTAGAAGATTTTTTTTTATTAAAAAAATCGATAAATATTATTTTTTTTACGCTTCTCATATCAGTTCATACAACTGTAGTAGAGTAGCAATAAAACATATTTCGTTTTTTTTTGATAAGTTGAAGAATAGCATAACATTTTTCAACTACTGTCATTATTCTACCAATTATTTATTATTTTAATTTATTGCTAATTCTGTTGATATAACAAATTATAATATTAAATATATTATAATATGTAAATGCGTATTTAAATTCCTAAGTATATTGTCGGAAAAATATTATTTAATAATTACTCCGGTATATAATTACTCTACTAAATATTCCGCACACAAAATAATTTGTGTCCATATACTATTGTTGGTGATAATTAGGGGTTGGAATTATATTCTTTTAAAATAGCCAAAATAAGATGCTAATATTCTCTAAAAAGTTGAAAATATTCTTTAAAAATAATAATAAAATATGCAAAAAATGTGTTATTTTATTAAAATATTTTCTCGAACTAAAAATATGCATTTATATGTAAAATAATTAAACACATAATAAAAAAACTGATATAAATAGACAAATAATATGCAAAATAATTAAGCAAATAATACAAAACCTGATATAAATAGGTGCATAGTAAAAAATACTACACGTTAAGAAAAGTTTGATTAAATTATTAATAATAGTAGGTATTTAATGTTTAATTATTTTAAATTTTAAACAAAGAAAATTTTTATCATATCACTATTATCGGACATATAATTTACATTATTTAGGCCACTGCAACAAAAAATATCGAACATTTATAAAAATTAATGAATATATTATCTAATATTCTTTGTTATACGAAATATTCTTTAATCTTAAAATATTCTCAAATATGCAAAATAAACTTTTGCCATTAACTCACCTGTTTCATGATTTGTAATGATTTCGAACCTCCGTTTGACTGCATAGACTCAAAAAAAATATGCAAAAGAATATAATTCCGATTTCCGACCCCAAATGATAATTTATCAATAAACATATTATGATCGAGTACAATAGATATAATATTCAGCTTATGAAAATGTTTGCGGACTTTAAAAAATTGTGTTACGTAGAAATTATTATTGAATATACTCGAATATATAACACACGCCGTATAGTTATGAATATTATGATAAATTAATAAATAAAATGTAAAATATTAATTAGACTCCTACCATAATATTATGTTACTTTTCGTTATTTATTTTACCTTTTTTCATCAATTCCAAAACAAATTGCATTACCATGCTTTTCAAAAGTGCAAGAGTTCATTTGAAATAAGAGTGATTTGAATTTTACGAATAAAATAATATGTTATAAGTAACTTATAAGTCACCGATAACAACTTGTATGCAGTACCGTGCAGGCATGGTGGCACCTGATTTTAAGGTCTGCTCACGTTTGTCTGTATGTGTGAAATACATATTATACATATATGTGATATGTGTATCTCTATTATCTCTATCTAGGAACTATAAACTTACTATTCTATAGAAGTGTATAGAGTCTAGACTGCTCTACAGACATTCATGATCCGTGACTATTAATTCCGGATTTTGAAATTCAAAAGTTAGAGCTTAAAAATTGTTTATACCTTATAAAATAATTTTTAAATAATGATTTAATTATGATATTATCATAAAAGTGTGGGACGCATAGATTAGATAAGCCAATAAAAAATGTTTGAATCGTTCTTTGTACTTGGCGCTTTTTTTTGTCGTGACCAATAGGCAATATAAATAACCTAACATCCAAATATATTACATTAAACACAACTAGGTACCATCACCATATTCCGTATAGTCCGTCTAACCAGTATAATGTTAACACAACAACTACACCTAAACCGAAAATATTCATAACATGCCACTTGGTAGGTAAATGGTAAACAGTACTACATTTTTGATACACTTTAGTAATTGCACGTAAGAGTTGAATTATAAAGTCAACCCACTACGGTATCGAGAAATACAAATTATACAAATAAATTTTCAATAAACGATGACTCATACAACGGTGATAATCATATAAGAATTTATAAGCAATATGGCGTGCCGTGTCTCCGTTAACAACATAATTTAATCATCTGAAAATAATCGTCAAGATGTAAATAATATTTAGTAATAAACTGAGATATTAAAAAACTGCATTTTTACGTGCACATGTTCTTATTCAGGATCATAAACTAGTGTTAAACTAGGAAATTTGATAAATTTATAAGAAAATTAAATATTCTAATGATACATAAGACATAAAATACCGTGGCATGAATTTAAATTGTAGATTGTACACCTAATTAAACAAAAAAAACTTTTTTTTTAATGTTGTCATTGTAAATTCTATCCATTCTGTAATTTATAATCTATAATTTGACTGTTTAAAAACTTTTGGTTTTAATAAAGAAAAACCTTGATCTATAATCTATAATCATGGTGAAGTGGTCAAGAAAATAAAATTCCATAAAATTACCTATATTTTTATTTTGAATAGGTATCACTACCACGTGATGTGTAGTTATAAGCGATCAAAGATTAATTTTACATCGTCAAGGATATCCCTGGGTTGTTATCTTAATAGACCATAGTATAATGTGCAGCTAATACTGCTCGTATCTGACGCCTGATCTCTGTTGTGCATTTAAGGACTTAAGGTGCTTTAAAATTGCTAGCACATATTTTTTTAACGAACCACAATAATGCGGCAATGGACTACTAACAAATATAATTTATCTGTGGCTTATTGGGCAAAATGCCATTCACTATAAATAATATATGGCAATGAGATTTTAGAGGAAGACCATCAAGTTTAATGTTGACACGTTTTAATGAATTGATATTGAATAATGGCTACCCAATAGATTTCCTCATAAAATCATTTTCTTATAAATAAAAAAACACAGCTGCTTTGGCGAATGGAGACATATTGAGTACAATGGAATATCGTACATAGATCGCTTCAGACAAATAAACTTCCATTCATTTCTATTTCTAGGCTTTTATACTCATTCCGAGATTACTTTGTCATAGCCTATTATTATCTATGACAAATTTACATATTTGCCAATTTCTAGATATATAATGAGTATGTTAATACAATGGTTAGAATAAGACGACACAATTTACGTCAAAACTTAGTTTTTTTTTAAAGTAAACATTTAAAAAAAGAAAGGTATACGCATCTATATTATATAATTCTGCTCATCTCTTTTGTGTTTAAAAATGCAATGACTTCTTCATCCGATTGAATCGAATATTTTCAAAGCCATAACCTGTAAGCTCAAATGTATACAAATTACCAGATATAGCTAAGTGGCCTAAGTACTAAGTAGATAAAAATTAGCACAGAAAGTAATCAACATGTAACTTTAATATGTATACTTAATACTCATATACCCTCTCATCTCGTTCTCTTACGACTATTACTTTCTCTATATTATATTTCTAAACATTTTAATTGTAAATAATTGTTTGAACTATTATGTCGTGGTATTTTTATATAAATAGTAGAGGCATCATAAAAAGTCGTTGTGTAAGTTAAGATTTTTCCTCCTTACCTAAGAAATATTTCCTTAAAACCAGGAAATTGTATTGTTATTCATTTTTCAACAAAAGTAAACTCAATTTTCCATTAAAAAAGTTCCAATAGTTAACCACATGTTATATATACTCATAATACATATATATATATGTTTTAAAATTAATTCATAACTGATTGTCAATATAAACAGTATATGCTAATGGCGGATTACACAGTATTGAAAATTTGCCAACCCGTATCTACGTCATACAGATTTTGATGTACATAATTCAATACATTTTAGTAGTGTACCGATGGTACAGTTGCACCAGCAAACGGAATACACGATAATAATGATTCCTGAGATTAAAATCATGACTTATTAAAAACGAATCCTATATATTCTCTTTCCTTGAAGAATTAATAAAGCGTTAAATTAATAATAATATTGGTTATGTATTATGAGATGTAGGCAATTCAAACTTTATACGGTTTTATCATCATAATACATAAAGCGGTATTAGTTATAATGTTAAAGTTACACGAATAAATACAGCTACCTACTCATATTATAGAACATGACGTAACATAAATCCTAAAAACTGTATCAAGAATGCGCATAAGAACTAATTGTGTAAAGTGGACACTCGCCAAAGTGTGACTGGTGGTGCGCCGTGGTGGCGTGGTAGTATAATGTATAGCAGTGGCACAACAATTTAAATTTAAACTTATGACATAACTAATACTAAATATACACACGAACAAAGTCCTAACATATTGTTATGTTTGTTTTCCACTCGTACGCATTGGTGATGTAACGATGAGGTATAATAATAATAATAATTAATAACTATAATATTATATTATAATCGAATAAGTTCGTGCAGCATTTGAAATTTGGCTCTTACACGTGTCAAATTTGTAAGACGAATTCATCAAGTATTTTTTTCACCACATTGCCGACAATAATGTCAATAACGATCAAACACCATTATATATAGGTACATGTTGTATAGCTAATTGTTGTTGTCCAACAGGCTTTCTGATGAAATTACCATTATCATATTTAATGGAGAATCGTTGGACAACACGCGCCTAACCCACCTAGAGGTATAAAATCAAAATACGGTATCGTAAAAAAAAACCAAAAATCAAATTGACAAATCCACCCATTTTGCATAAATTCAAGTTCATTATTATCAGAGCTAGGGTTTATATGCATTTGCATGTTTATTTTCCTTGAGTCCAAATTGAATGGTCGTCAGATTTGTCCACAATTTGACTTGTTCTCGTTTATATATAATAATTTTTTTTTTGCATATTTTTGCATATTTTAAATATAATGCATATAATTGCATAATTATTGATATTTAAGCATGTTGTTAATTTTGTTAATTTGTAAATTTTTATAATATTGTTAATTTTAAATGGTATTTATTTTACAAACGTCGATAGTTTTTGGTTTATTTGTCGAATTGTCGTAAATATATTATATTATCTATCTAATCTTATCTTGATCGGATGACCGATAGAATTACTTATTATGGCCATAGGTTCTAAAAATAATAAAAATTTGTTTTTGCATATTTTAGTAAATAAAATGCATATTTTACTATTTGTTATTGAATATAAAATCTAGCCCTGATTAGTATATACTCAAAGTCATGTTTAGAGAATAGATTTTTTGAGTTTTGTATCTATAAAGAATTATAAAATTTACACTCATTGTTGTAAACATATTAAATATAATTCTATATATATATATATTTTTTTTTTCACAAAAATATCGATTTCTAAAAAAACATCATACGTAAGTAGCACTTTGATTGCACTTTCATTGATGAATCAATGTGTGTACAAAACAATATTTCATTTTTAGAATCGAGATATTACTTATTCTCGGTATATTCTATAGTATAGACTATAGGGTATAACCTTGTACTTAACATTTATGGCAAGTTGTTTAAACAAACTTTCCATCTGAAACCCTTTAGAGAATCACGTAATGAATTCTTGTTACTACCTACTATAGCTACCTATCATAAAAAAATATAAACATAATACATGTGTTAATTTCAACATAAATCTATACCAAAAAACTGCTCAAAATTGATTTTAAAAGTGATTTTGTACTTCGCCCACCCCATATATGAGTACATAACATATTATAAGAAGAATAAGAACTATATAAACTATGTACAACATAATTTAAAAGACTTTATAATGAGGATCACCGGCATATCTGCGGGAGAGGGGTCATTCCTTGAGTAGTTTGGTTCCTTTTTTTCTATTAGTATATCCTTCAATCATATTTTTATTCAAGTTTATATTTAGTTTTAATACTATAATAATATAAGTTTTTTGTCATTCATATACATTTTTATGATTATAAAAATTATGACAGAATTGATTGGAATATTTTATCCTGATTTTACCTATCACGAATGAACTATATTATAATCAAAAATATATTAGTACTGGCCATAATTAAGAGATATATCCTCCCATAAGAAAAATCCTAATTACGCCAATACGCCATAGCTCGCCATGGCCGAAGATCTTTGTTTTTTTTTCAGATATAAATTATATAACCATATATTATACTTACATCGATTATAAATCAGTTACTCTTTCAAATATTCTTATATGCATCTATATACGTATTATTAATCTATATTATACTTATATAATTCAAGTTCAACCCCATACAATATTATGTCTATATCTGCGACTATATATAGTATTATACAGGGGTGTCATTTGGGGGGGGGCAGACTATGGCAAATGCCCCACTCTAAGAAATTTTAAGAAGTCGGCAAATTCTTTGACCGATGATCAAATGCTAAAATCGGTAAATACTAAATTTGTATTTACTATTTTGTACTCAGAAATCAGATAATATTCTATTTTAAATACACATTCACGGTTTATTAAAATTACTGGATCCTCCTCGGATTCGGGCTTATAACAATCGTTATTCATTATTACGTGAAACGGCGAAACACTTTTATGGAATATCTAGAGAAATTCTAAAAATAAATATAAAACAAATTGATAGTTTTGATATCATCGAACGCCGATTGCCGACTATCATTATCTAATCACTAGGTACATTTTAATTTTAATTTAATCACTACAACGTTAAATCATTCTTAAGGGGATTGTAGGTAATCCATGATCTTTTGTCCCTGTCTATCACACGCGCAACATAGGAATTTAGACGTTTTCTATTTCCAACGTACCGATCAATTAATTAATGCGATAATAATTTTGAAAATGGATTTGAATTCGTTGTTAAGTGTACTTTAGATCGACTTTACCAATTTTTTTAAGTTTTGCACTTACCATCCCCAAAAATTAATTTTTGTTGATTTTTATGTTTCTGATTCGTTTAATTCTATTTTGTGAAATTTTGGGGGACAAAATCAAAAAAGTGGGAAAGTCGATCTAAAAAAGACTTAGCAACAAATTTAAATCAGTTTTAAAAATTCTTATCACATTTATTGATCGACCGGTACGTTGGAAATAGAAAGCGTCTAAATTCCTATGTTTCGCGTGTATTAGACAGAAACGGAAAATCATGGCTTACAATCAAAAAATATTTTGTTGATGGTCTTTCGTCCATAAATATTAAATATATAGGTAACCATAATTTATTATAAAGTCAGAAAATTTAATCAGCTGCCCCACCCTTTCAAAATCTGAAATGACGCCCCTGGTATTATAGTACTTATACTGACTAGTACCTAAGCATACAGGATATACTGCAGTTGACAGGAGTACCAAGTAGTAGCAGCCCCGATCCAGTGACCAACTGCAGTGGTTATTATGTCAATTTGAATAGACATTGCGAGTTTTCCAATCAATGAAAATGTATTAAGCTGCAACACACATTATATGTACATGATACATATGATACACTTAAATACACGTTATGTACATGAACACACTTTTTAATAATAGTAATAATAATAATAGTGTACCTATATTATAATCGATGTCATTGCGTAAGCTTTCCATGGATCGCCTATACGTATTTTATTATATTAAATATATTAAACGTGTGCATCGTGCGGTCGATTGTTGTGTCGACCGGGAGTAATAATAATGATGATACGACTTTTCAAAAACGCACACGCGTCGCTGTCAGATAATTTGCTTCAATTTTTCTAGTTATTATTTGTATTAAAAGAAAAAAAAATTTAAAATAACGATGTTTCTCACGTTCTTTCTCCGGGGTAATACGCGACGTATAGTCTTTTGTATGACGCACGTTTTTTTCATTTTTTTTTTCTCATACATACATAGTTTATCTCATTTTATTTTACATCGTGTATACATATGCGTAGATACACGTCGTTTTTTCCTTCCGAGAGACTCCAAGGTTTCTAGCATATATTCAACATGCACTGTACACCACACCATACGATCATACAAGCGTGCGAAGAGAGGTTGATCAGATCATTCTTCTTTGTTCAAAACTCGCGTGTATGTATGTGCATGTGTGTGTGTAAACGATCGGGACAGGTGACAATGACGGAGAAAGAGTATTATACGAGCGAGAGAGACGGCACAATGGGAGAGGGAGAGAGACCCATATGCATGGTATATCCTCGGCTCCAGCGTGTCTGGGTCCGACTTGTGTTCGCCTGCCGTGCCTAACTAACCTCATTCTCCTCGGACTTCACCATCGATAACCGTCCGAATGACAGGTGTCACATCGATTGTGCCTATTGATGTACCCATACACATATACACGTGCGCGCGCGAGCACACACACACATACACACACACACACACACACTCGCACACACACGCACGGGTTTTTGTCGATTGCGGTGTTCGTATAAACGGCCCGCAGAACTGGTTTCTTCTTTATTCTACCATCTTCTAACCCGGCTCAGTGTTGTACGATATATCCAATATATGTATGAGTATAATAATATTTTCAATGGTCAAAATAAACGATAATTATTTAAGAACATTTAAGATCTAATTCAGTACACATATATAATACATATAGAACATATATATATATATATATACATTATATACTCAGGAGTCAGGGCTGTATTAGGGCATAGGCACACTATAGGCCTATGAAAATAAAATATGTGGTTAAGATTTTTTTTTAATGTCTTTTTTTTGTTATTTTAAGAGTTAATATACTATCTGTAAACGTTAGCACAACAAGTAAAATATTTGTACTTATAATATTTCTCGTATTCTAAATGTTCGTTATCGTAATTCGTAATAATTACTTATTGAAATCAGATTGGATAAACCGATAAAAAAAAAAATAAATAAATAAATAAAGAAATATGCTAAATTGGTATGAAATATAAGTTTTTTACATGGTTTCTGGCAATTTAATTTTAAATATATTTTGAATAAAATTAATTGCTTTTAAGATGTATTAAAATTGTTATCAAGATATAAAGTTATAATTATAAAAGTTTAGATTTGATCTTTATTATGTTATAAATATTTGTTTTTAAAGGCTTAACAATGAGATTTAATTATTCAATACTACTTTTCCCAAACATAATGTTTCTTAATCATTTAAGTACTGAACACTGCAGAACCGTATTATCACATAGCAATAAAGGTACCGTGTCTAGTGTCTACTAGCCGATTGAATCATCGATGTATGGACACACACACAAAAGAAATTTAGTCAATACTTAAAAGATCATAAGCTCATCATTTTTTTAGTACTCTTTCTTTTCATTCTACTTAGTATTGGTAAACTTACTGACTAAGATAATTTTTAACAATACTAACTAGTACATGGCTACTGTACATCCTGTTGGACGACAGTTCCTACGACCTAGCTATAATTTATGCAACGCTACTGTAGCGCTAATTTGTTAAAATTGCTTAATACGCATTGAACCGATTGTGTTTAAATGCTTTTTTCTATTTTTGTAACCATATTAGGACCCGTCATGTGCGGTATTATGCGTTTACGATTGTACTGCATCGCGATTCGCGGTGCAAAAAAAAAAAAAAATACAATAACATATCTATTAAAGTACTCGTACACTATAAAATAGTCTATACAACAGTAATATCGATGCTTCGAACAATAATGCTTATGCATAGATTTTGACATTTCTTAATGGTTTAAGCTGTTTGAAATACTAACAACTCACAGTTAGTATGCAGTTATTTTCTCATAAACTTAAACGTATTTCAGTTTGGGTATAAACCTAACCTAACATATATTTGTTATATTTGTAGTCGTAGTTATTAGCCGTTTGGTACATTGCTGCCCCCTTTACTTTATTAAAAACCTCGTAAATATCAATTTTTTATTTTTATTTTTATCAGATAATATACAATCTATACTAAAATATCAATTTTAAATGACACTTTACCTGCACATATATTATAATCTGATCATTGAATCATTCTTTATTTTTGTTATTATTTTGAAGTTTTATCATTTTTAATTTTGTTATATTATTCTCATCGCTATCCGAAAAACTGCAATACACAATGATGATTTTTTTTCACAAGTTACTTTACACAAGCATAACTTTTATTCTATGTATTACACTGTAGTAGTTTAACAACTCTGAAGTTCTAATAGTTCTATATAAATTAAAAAAATTAAAAACCATCGTTTTACTCCATGACACTAAGTTTGAATTGTGATCCACAGCTTTTACTGACAATAATATTATTATTGTCAAGTGATAATAAAGACTGGTTGACCGTGTTAGTTCACACCGTGACGGCGTGACGTGATTATTTAACATATTTTAATAAATACAATTGAATTAAACTTATATTCATTTGTTGAATTATTGGTGTAAAAATGCAAGATTACTTATTTTAATTTTTAATACCAGAAAAAATATTGGTTTAACCCAGCAGTTCTCAAACTTTTCACGAGGTGATGCCCTTTTTTAGACCAACTTTAATCACGGTTTCCCGCGTAAGTACCACAATGAAAATTTGCAATGCGCATAATAAATTAATACTAATTCATTTAACTCTAGTTTTATTTCTATGTGAGCCGCGGTGTTACTTAAATAGGCTCTTGCAGGTGTATTTGGGATACCGTGGTGCTCAGTTTGGAAACCCTTGATTTAACCTATTAGAATTTACAAGTCATCATTCAAAGTTTCATAATAATATACATAAAAGGTGAGATCTTAGAATTATATTTTTATTGGCGTGGGTGCGAGATCTAATGATTAATACGAATTACGATATAAGCAGTGGTGTTCGTTCCCATAGGGTATACTAAATATACACCGTATACTTTCAACATTATTTTGAAAATTCACGGGTATACTATGTATCTTAAATCGTGCTGTTATATCATAATATGATGATTTGATAAATGATTATAGTTTGTTATCATAAACATGGATATTAACATTAAGCGCAAAATGTTTACAACTTCATAATTCAATATTTTATATTAAAATTATTTTATTATCTTAAACATGTTTCTAAGTTGCTTAAATATATAGCGATCTACGATTATGAGTTGTGGCAAGTGCTCCGCTGTGAGTCCGCTGCTAACGCTATTCCAGAGGCTCTATTGTACCGAAAATTTGAACAGCCTATAAAAATCAAGGGGGGGGAAAATGCCCCCGCCTGCCCCCCCCCCCAATGACATCACTGATATTATTTTTTCTTTCACATTACGATCAATTTATTATTAGGTATCTAAATTTTTTTCTTGATATTTACAACCATCCATACCTTTAATACCATTACCGTAATAATCTAAAAAAAATATTTTATTGATAGAATCGTTGACGTAGTATAGTATACTCACAAAAAAATTGATGTGAACATTACTGGATGTAAGTACAACGCGCATAGTTGAAAAAAGAAGTAAACAATATTCAGGAAAAACGCGTACACATATACCAGTCGTAAAATAGCTCTAGTAAATTGGTTTCATTGGTATTCAATATAAAAATCAAAACCAAACTAATAATTTTATACTTTAGCAGAGAATATGGAGTTTATCAACGCATTAGGCATTTTATAATATTGATAATAACGCAGTTAGTCCGTTTTATTTTTGAAATTTATAAATTTTTTTTTTTTTAGTGGATTGTCGGCAAAATCAAACTGCTTCTATTTTTTGTTTTTTTCAGTTAGTTCGGCTATCGAATAGAGAGCGGTAACTTCAAAGTAATCAACTACCAGCAAACTACCCACTTATGGAGGAGGTCTATTGTATGATAAAATCGGGGTTTGTGGATATGAAATTTTTTCACAGTAAAATATAGTATAATATTATAATATAGCGTGAACAATGAAGTTTCGTTGATCACTTATGTAAGTACATATTCTTTATACGTCAGTTTTGAAACTTGAGCGATTTATTGTTTTTCACAACATAACTAATTGTTAATGTTTATTTAGTTGGCGAATACCGTTCTAACACACCAAACATGTGTATATAGTATAGTTATAAAGAAATAAATTACATCTCGCTTGAATAAAATTGGTACATCAATCGTTTGAATTGCAATATCATAATATAAATCACAAAATCGATGAACAATGTAAGAAATTATTACAAAAAAAACCAGATGGGTCTCGTTCTGCTGTGCAGTTGCCAGATGGATTTGTTAAATTTGAATGCAATGATCATTGTATACGAATAACGATGCTGAACGAGATGATATGTTGGTCTAGAATAGGTATATTATAATATAGTATGTTATATAAATTGAATTATAATGTCAATATTTGCATTTCAAACGCTTATAAAAATAATAAGCCTATGGATTTGAAAACAACTAATGAAGAATCTTCTATTAAATTTTCAAGTATTTTGTACGAGCCAAACTAATTAATCAACAATTATAAAAAACCAAATGTAAAAAAATCGAATATTTCAAATGTCTCTAAGTTGCTTAAAAATCAGTTTAATATTATGAAAAAAAATGTGAATTAAAAAAAAAAGCCAATCTTAACAACTGATAAAAATTTCGAATTTCTGCGAGTTAAAATTTTTGAATAGTAACAAATACTTAAAATCGATTGAGAATAAGTCGTTATTTTATGCAATTTCGTAAAAATTTAAAATTCAAACGGTCAGAAAATTTTTTTCTTAAAGTCTGGTAGAAATTTTTAATAGTTACTTAAAGAGTAATTTATGGATAATATTGTGTTAAAATTTTGAATTTAAAGTATAAATAGAAAAAAGGTTATACATTTTTAACTACAAAATAACATGCAAATTATCGCGATTTCGATAAATTTCATACAAATTTGGACTTAATAGGCTTATAAAAAAATATTTGAGTGAAACGATTTCCAATTTTTTTTTTGCGATAATTATAACTTATAGTTAACCTTATATTGAATTTTCAAAAGTTTTTGGACAACCAAATATTTTTTATCAGTATTTCAAAAAAAAAAAACTTAGAAAAATCGAAAATTTAAATTGTCTATAAATAAGTCAAAAAAATTCAATATACTTCGAAAACGTTACCATGTATAGAAAATGCTAATTTAAATGGTTGGTGAAAATTTCAAGTGTATGCGATTTTTCGTTTTTGAGTGAGAGCATTTTTTTAAAAAAATAAAGGAGTTTGTCAAAACGTGGTTTTGTGTAAAATATCCCGTTTTTTCGTAATTTCTTTATCGTTTTTTTCGACACTTTTAAAAATTATTTTTTTTTCAAAAGTTTGATTTTTGACTCGCCCAAATACCATCTACATTTACTTTCCTTTCAGAAAAGTTGCTGTTTAAGAAAATTGATGCATTTTTACTACCAAAAAAGGTGTCGTCAGATACAAAAATAAAAATAAAACACATCATTGTAAAACCAATAGATTCCATCACTCCGTTCAGAATTTAAAAAAACAAAATTGTATATTACAGTGGGCAGATAAATAAATTATGAATCAATATGATTCAATATTTATCATATAGTGCCACGTCAAATTTATTTGAAGAATACAATGACTTCATTATAAATATATGTTATATTTTGTATTTTTAATGTTAAAATCTCATGAATAAAATATATATTGTATTCAATTATTATCATAACACTAAAATTAATTAAAAATGCTATATTTATACTTCTTTCTTTCTTTCTTTAGCTTGACGGTCCTTGAAGGACCTGAGCTGCCACAAGTAAGTCTCTCCACCTTCCTCTGTTGAGTGCTAATTCAACAGACGCATTCGCATCCACCAATTGAATGTTCCTCTTCACAGCATCCTTCTATCTTGTTCGCGGTTTACCCAGTGGTCATGTTTTCTGTATCGTTGCAGTTATGACCTTTTTGAGTATATCATCTTCAGCTCTCCAAATATGTCCAAACCACTTCATTCTCTTAGTTCTTACTTTCTACGTTTTGCTTTGCTTCGATTTGCTTAAACAGCAACTTTTTTGAAAGGAAAGTGAATTTAGATAGTACTTGGGCAAGTCAAAAATCCAACTTTTTTAATACTTTTTGAAAAAATCGAAAAAAACAATAAAAAAATTATGAAAAAATGGGAAATTTTACGCAAAATCACTTTTTTACTAACTAAATTTTTTTAAAATGCTCTAACTCAAAAACGAAAAATCGCAACAACTTGAAATTTTCACCAAATCTTTATATTGGTATTTTCTATACATAGTTAAGTTTTCAAAGTGTTTTGACATATTTTGACTTATTTATAGACAATTTAAATTTTCGATTTTTGTAATTTTTTTTTTTTAAACACATATAAAATTTAATTGGCTGGCCGAAAACTCTTGAAAATGTAATAAAGAATTAAATATAAGTTACATTAATTGTAACTAAAAAATATCGAAGATGGTTTCACTCAAATTTTTTTTATAAGCCCATAAAGTTCAAATTTGTATAAAATATGTTAAAATCGCGATAATTTGCAAGTTATTTTGTGGTTGAAAATTCATAAAATTTTTTCTGTCTATATTTAAGGTTCAAAATTTTAACACTAGGTTTTCCATAAGCTAATCTTCAAAAATATATAAAAAAATTTCTACCAAACTTAAAAGAAAAAAATTTATGACTGTTTTAAATTTAAATTTTTACGAAATTGCATTATAATTCAATTTAAATATAAAATACTATATTATTATATAAACATTTTAGACAAACATATTAACTCCGTTCAGAATCGTTATTCGTATACAATGATATCTATCATTGCATTCAAATTTAACAAATCTATTGTAATAATGACATATCCTATAAACGAGGTACACTCCACCCCCAACTGTACAGCTAAGCGAGGTCCATCCATTCTTTTTTTTGTTATTATTCAAAAAGTATAATTCGTAGAAACTCGAAACTTTTACCAGTTGTTTAGATTGACATTTTCTTTAAGGTATTTTTTTTTTTAAAATAATTTATTCATTTTTAAGCAACTTATATGCATTTGAAATATTTGATTTTTTAAAATTTCTTTTTATAATTCTTGATAAAAAGAAATTGGTTGTGACCAATTAATACTTAAACATTTAATAGAAGATTTCACCAAAGTTGCAATTTAAATATAACATAGTATATGTTTTATACCTATTCTGGACTAACAAATCATATCCATTCAGAAAAGTTTTTCGTATGTATTGCATTGCATTCAGTTTTAACAAATCTATTATAATTTATATTGAACAATCCTATGAACAAGGTACAATCCACTCCCTAATGCACTGCAGAGCGAGTTCCCGTCTGGTTCTTTTTTTTTTCATGGATTAAAATGATATTATGTAATTAAATGTTTAACTTTGAACTATTATAGCCAGTGTTAAAATGCACTTATAATTATATTGGTTTAACAAAATTGTTTGTTATTAATAAGTTTGTAAGCTTAAAGTAGAACATAACTGAGTAGATTAATAACAATTTTTTTTTTTTACTATTATGCGGAAAAATATTTTAGATACCCCTAAATTAAATACTGAATATATTTACATTACTAACATAGTAAACATACAGAAATAACACTATTTCCTGAGAAGTATACTTGATACGTCATGTAAGAATAAGTTATTCGTGTACTTATATCAGCTATTAATTACGTTTTATGGTGGATCACTGGTGAATAATAAACAATATTTAAAAGACACTCAATAATGATATACTATCTCTATATATAGGAGCAAAGCATTAGATAGGTAAAGACAGTATGTTTTTTCTCAGATTATTCATATAATTGGCTTGGCCGTCATAATATAACAACGAAAGTCGTATAAAATATAATGAGATATTTAAATGTTGCACACGAGTTATATAATATAAACTAAATTTATAAAATGATTTAAATTGTATACCTATTCAACATTAATGCTTCATGTCGTAGAGAATTAAAAATGTATTTATTTCTATACATCATATTTAATTCATTATCTGTAAGGTTTTAAGTACTAAGTTATTGAACAATTTTAGTATTTATATTTATGCAGGATATGTGCTGTCAATTTTGTCGCAGCATGCATATTATGTATAGTTGATGAATAGATTTTCAGCATTGGCATTTGTATTAATAAAGTATATACCTACTGCATACATAATATATTTTATGTGTATCCTTATATAGCAGGTAAACTGAAGTTTTTCTCATTTGAAGACAATCACTTGGGCTTTCTCTTTTCTTCGTGAAGGCCAATGTGAAAAAACCTTTGACACAATTTACATTGGCATAAGTAAATCCTCAATACGCTAGTAATGTCACGTTTCCGAGAACAGTTATTCATAGCGATAGGGAATAATCTATTCAGCTTTGGTGACAATTGTGTTTGATCTGTACGAAAAGTATATGGTATATCCAATTCATCGATATATTTCTATATATATACGATAAGTTGTGCTGACAATTTTAATAGGATTTAAAAACATATTTCTCCTAAATGTGTGACAGTATTATATTGTTAGTTACAAGCATATTAAAAGTGTACCAATTTAGTTTCTATACACTCATCAATTCATCATAACATGTATTGTGATTGTTATTCGTAAATGTATGAATTTTATATAATTTATTATTTTATAAATGTATCGATGTCGATGTGTAAATGTGTAAAAACTATATAGTATGGCACATGCAGTAGACAGTACAAGAGAAGCCTGCAGTAAAGTATGGTAGTGGATAGTGAAGTTTTGAAATGTTGACTTTTCAGACAGTAAATAAACATTTTTCAGGATGTACCTAACCTATGCAAATGTGAAGCTCTTCAAATAAAGCTTTTATATTTTTTGTATTAATAAATTTAACTATTTAAATGTTGGATTATTCTAAGTATTTTATTTTGAAATATCGATAAACAAACATTGATTTATTTGTATTTGTACAACTGTTAAACTCAATTTTATTAATTAATTTTATCAGTTGTGTCTGTCGGTCTATGTAGTGCGGTCGCGTTTTGATTAATTTAATTATCTTTGCTCTCTTATCTAAAATGCCGTGTAACGTTTGTAAATTAAACGTTTCGCCAGCAAAAAAAATCACGTGTTTTTTTTGTGGAAAATTTTTTCATAAAAGCTGTTTATCTGTTTTCAATAAAAACAAAGATGATCCGCTAAACTGGATATGTGAAGAATGTGAGCAAAATATAATTATTAAAAAAAATATTACAACTAGAAAAATCCGCCAAGGAAATGACAAAATACTTAAAACCCATGATGAAGGTAATATAACTTCTACTGATATTAATGAAATAAAATCATCGATCACTATAATACTCAATAAATTAGATAGCTTAACTACATCCTACAGCTCTATTGAAAAATCTGTGTCCTTTTTATCTGATAAAGTTGATGAATATAATTCTAAACCGAGCATAGTTCAAAAAGTTAAAGATTTTGATATTAGGCTAAATGCGTACGAGAATAAAATTGCTATTTTGGAACGTGAAATCGATCTCTTGAAAGGAAATATTAATATTACAGAACAGGCTAAACTTAAACAACTTGGATATAACTGGTATACCAAAAACGACAAATGAAAATTTAAAGCTAGTAGTCTCAACACTAGCCAAAATTGTTAATGTTTAAGTAAAAGAAGAACATATAAACAAAACTTATCGATTAAGACATAATAACGAAAATAATAGTCGTATTATTGTTGAATTTAATAATAAAGAAATTAAGAATAATTTATTGACTGCCATAAAATCCAGAGTTAAAACAAAAATTCCTCTCATAGCCAAAGAAATACATAAGAATTTTCCTGAAAATCACATTTATATAAATGAACAACTGTCTGTGGTGAATAGAAGAATCTATTGGCTTGCAAAACAAATTAGCTAAAAAATACAACTACGAATATGTCTGGGCATATGGAAGCGGAGTAGTTTTGAAAAAAGCGGAAGGTATGTATGGTGTACGTATCTGTAACTTGTCTCAACTTATGTTAATTAATACTGAAAAATCAATTGATCAACTCTGGATTCGCAATTAAGTGCCAACAACCTATATATTTTCCTTTATTTATAAATCTTGTATTTTAGTATTTTAGTCTTATTATTTATGAACAATACAGATATAAAATTTTTACTTAACAATATTAACAAAATCAACAATTTTGAAATTCTGTCTGTCGATTGTATCGATGACATACATTTTAAGAACAACTGTATTAGTGTTTTTTCGATGAATATTAGTAGCCTTAAAGCACATATTAATGAACTAATAGTATACTTAAACTCCATAAATAATTGATTTGATGTAATAATTTAAGTGAGACATGGATGAAAGAATAATATAATATAAAAATTAATGGATATCAAATGTTTCATTCTTTAGGAATAATAAATAAATCTGACGGTGTTTCTGTACTTATTAGTAATGTCTGTAAATTTGATAATATTTGTACTCAAGTTATCGATAACTGTAGTTCAATTCAATTATCTGTTAATAAAGGTGGTTCTCATTATAGAGTTACAGGTATTTATCGATACTAAACAGTTTATTACCTCATTAGATAGCTACCTTTCAGATAATGATTTTAAAAGTAAACATATAATCTGTGGTGACATTAATATCAACTTATTTTCCAATTCTTTTGAATCTAATTTATATTTAAATACTTTGGCCAAATTTGGTTATACTTCGACAATTAATGATTTTACTAGAGTGATAATTCTAAAAAATGCATTGATCATATTTTTATAAAACAATATAAATCTACAGCTGACATTAACATCTTTGATTCTGGTAGATTTTATGCGTATATTCTTAAATGTAATATTATTGACCACTTTTGCACTATTATTATTAACGAGACGCTACAGTTCAGTGAAATTAAAAATACCGTACATGATAGTGAACGAATCTTAATTAATTTTGATCATCTTAATATGCTTATTAGTACCGAGAATTGGGATTGGCTATATAACTATAGCTGTATAGATACGTTTCTTGAAAAATTTAATCAGGTGCTAAATTCTTTTATTAATTTATCTTCAACCAACGTTAAACATTGTAGATCTAAACATAAAAAATTAAAACAATAGATTACCAAAGGGTTAATTACGTTAATTAGAAATCGAGAAAAACTCTATGCGAAATTACTTAAACAACCATTTAATACATTACTTAAACGTAAATTTGTTAATTATAGAAATATGTTAAATAGTACAATTAAGCTAGCCAGAAACATTTACTACCAAAAACTTATTATACTTGCGGGATCAGAAAAAAAAAAATTTGGAATCTAATTAAAGATGCTTCATATAGTAATAAGCTTAAGAACACAATTGTTGGCAGTTTTATAAATAATGATGGCGAAAAAATAACTGGGAAAGAAAACATAGAGTACACGAGTTTAATAGATTTTTCTCTAAATTTGTTAGTGTTATATCTAATAATATTAAGAGCAATAAATTCCCACATCTTAGTTTTGATACGCTTAACAGTGGCTGTTATATCTCTGACACTATATTTTTAAAACCGATAGAACCGCATGAAGTACTTAACCTATTGAATGCTATTAAAAATGTCAATACCTTTTCTAATAACTCAATATCTAATTATATTCTTAAAAGGACGTCTAATTATATAGCTGTACCTTTAACAACAATATTTAATATCTTTATTTCTAAAGGGGAGTTCCCTAAATCATTTAAAGAGTCAATAGTTATTTCAATTTATAAAAATGGTGACAAAAAAGAATGCTCTAATTATAGGCCTATATCACTCACTTTAACCTTGTCAAAAATATTTGAAAAATGCCTTAAAAGTAGATTATTTGAGTTCTTAGATAACCATACATTTTTTCATGATAATCAATTTGGTTTCCGTGTCAACCTCTCGACCAACAATGCACTATATGAAACTACTCAATACATATATGAAAATCTTGATAACAAGCAACATGTTCTTGGAATATTTTTAGATATTAAGAAAGCTTTTGATTCTGTTGATCATAATCACGAATTAAAATATTCATATATCTTATATCGTATATCTTAGTCCGTGATTATAATATTCTACTCGATAAACTTTATCATTGTGGAATAAGAGGTGTTGCTTAAAGATTGTTCCAATCGTACCTAAACGGTCGAGTGCAGAGAGTCAAAATTGATAACGATTATAGTAATGTACTAGCATTGATTATAAATACTAGTACTAGTATTTATAATCAATGGTACTAGATATTGATTACTCTGTACCGCAAGGTATCGTACTAGGACCATTGTTATTTATAATATATATTAATGGACTTCTTAATCAAGAAATCCCTGGGAAAATTATTTATTTTGCTAATGACACCGTCATCTTATTACAAAGTCCGTCCATAAATAGTTTGTATAAGATGGCTGAGGAAAGTTTTATTATTGTTAAAAACTGGCTTGATAATAATTCACTAGAAATCAACAATGAAAAAACTAATTATATTCACTTTGGTATTCAAAAAGCTATTGATTTAAGTAATTATATAATAATTGCTCATACTAATAGTTTTATCGTCAGTAATTATAAAAATAATTTATGCAAATGTAGGGAATTGAATAGAGTAAATTCTATTAAATACCTAGGGTTGTATATTGATGCTAATTTAAAATGGGACGTACATATAAATTATATTAATAATACTTTAAGAAAATTTTTCTATATATATAAATCTCTAAGATCTATTTTAACTTTTAAATTAAAAAAAATGCCATACATTTCTCTAATACAATCAATTCTTTCTTATGGAATTTCTTTTTTTTGGGGGGGAGGGGACTTATCATACTTACTTTCGTAATCTTGAAATCATTTTAAACTCATTACTCAAATTTATCTTCAATAAACCTGCATTATTTCCTACTGCTAATTTATATAAAGAATTAGAGGTATTCAATTTAAAAACTTTATACACAAAGAACATTTGCCTATTATTTTATAATATGAAAACATATATTGATGTTCCATATCATAACTATAATACTCGCTTTAAGGCTAATTCTAATGTCATCGTCCCCAAAATGCATACAGTATTCGGGCAGCAGAGCCCTAAATATAAGTTCATATCGTTTTGTATAAAATATAATATTAATTTATATAATTTTCACAGTTTTAAAATGTATAAAAATATATAAATAATGTTTTATTTTATAATTTTATCTAATGTATTATGTACATGTACTAATATAACCATCTAGCATAATTTTGTTTTAATACTTTGAATTGTTATATTATCTTATTTATATTTTTCTTATTATTCTCTATTTTGTTATTTTTCTTTTCTTAGTTATTAGGTATTGACCTTGTACACAGCTCTCTCTTTTCTCACAAGCTTGCTTTTGAAAAGAGAACCAAAAATTATTTAAATTATCTATTTTATTTTATTTTATAATATGTTTTTTATTGTTATTCTAATCTGGTATCAATAAATATTATTATTAAGTTAAATTAGAAGTAAACATTAAAATATACGTATGTATATTAGTATCAGTTATGTAAATACAATTAAACCACAATTTATTTGCAATAGATTATACGTGATATGTTTATGCATGTTTACTTAAATTATTTTAATTTTATCATACATTTATACCACACCTAAATTTCGTGAATTCATGTTAATTATTATTTGTAAGTAATTGTTTTAGTAAAAATAATATGTTTTATGTTTTATGAGTTAAAACTCGATTAAAATGAAATGCATAAACATATTTAAATCAAATTATTTTCAATTTATAAAATATAAATGCAATTTTTAATATTTTAATTCTTAAATACCAACCATTGTATATATATTTGAATAGTTTCATACAGCCAAACAATATAATATCATTATTTAAATGATACTCTGATACTAACAATGTGGAAAAAAAATGGTAGCCGCGAGATTTTGTCATTTTGAGACTTGTGTATGTATTGCCTACAGCCTACTCATATGGGTGTATATATAAATTATACTATTTGCGTTTATCTATTACCTACTATACATGAACAAATAATAAATAGAATAAATACATTATTTTTCTTCTTTTCTACGTATTATAATCTCATTATTATGTTGTTCATTTATGTCTATAGACTGTAAGCCACTGCCATTTTTAAATTGTAATCGATTTCGTATTAATTGGGGTATGTTGTTGTGGGATCTGCTGCCACCAACCACATTTTGGTTGATTTTACTTCAAAAATCTAAGTCTTTTTTACTGATAGTAAAATATTATTTATTGTTTATTAAATACTATATATATATATATAAGTATATATTGTGTATATTAATTGTATAAAATTGTATAATTGTAAACCTATATAAATATTAAAGTTTTAAGAAAAAACCTACCTACATCTCTTTGTTTTATTAGAAATTGGTAAAAATTCATTTATGTTATCTTTAGGAAAGTTCGGTTTATTTTTTATGGTTTATTAAGATATTTATCATTAAATTTTTTTGAATCAAAATGAAATAGATAGATTATTGGCTTACTAATAATTAATAAATTATTATATTATACGTAAATTTGATTTATTTAAGGTATAACATTAAATCTGAAAATATTCAAATGGGTACCTATGTATATATTGTTTATTGAGTTATGAAGATACATTTTCAGTTAATAAACGTTTGATTATATAGGTATTAGGTACCTACTTATAATGTTTCATTGAGGCCATTCGAAATTATTTTGCTATAAAGCTACTAGCTAGTCCAACCCTATCGAAGAATAATTCAAGGGGTTTAGAAAACCCATTAGAAATGTATTCCGATTGCGAATTCTACTTAAGAGATACAGGTAGGTAATTCTGAATTTTTCGTAACAACGAATCATGGAGGATCAAACTGTGAAGTTTTTAATTTTTGGAAACCGCAAAGGATTCTTATCTTTAAATGTTCAATGGTTCGGACCATAAGTGCACGGACTATAAAAACTGTCCTAACATCGTGCCACCGTGGTCTTGGTGGCTGCGTTGGAGGTCATAGATAACGTGGAACTGAAGGAATATCGTGTTATCACGTTTCTCTGATAATAAATATTATTGAAATATAAAATATAATATTATATTATCCTCAATAATTATTCAATACCCATCAGTTGACCTTGACAACAATAATTATTGTTGTAATTTTCGTTAATTGTTGGAACTTTGTACACGCGATACAAGACCGTTGTGTATAATATTATTATTGGCCATTGTAAAATTCAAGTTTAAATCTACCACTACCGGTGCCATGTTGATTCACGTTACCCTGCGAATCGTGTGACGAAACATACTCGCCGACGGGTCGTCTCTGAAGTAAGCCGTCCCTCCGAACGTTTTTGCGAAGAATCCTGTAAGACGTTTGTGCACGAGAACCGACAAGATGGCGATGTCTGTTCGCAAACGACCGTGACGTTATTGTTGTCCATAGGAACGCTTTTGATGTGCCGTTCGGGTACTGAGTGACCAAAGGGTTCCTGGGAAGTTCTTAAAAAAAAAAAAAAATCAAGTAAACAGTGATCGGCGGGACAATGAAACGTTTGTCGAAGAAATTGTGTTTGTATTTCATATTGGCATTTCTCGTGGTCTGCTTGATCAACATTTTAACATTGAAAAACAACCCGGCAAATGATTTAAAGACCTACAACGGTAAGCCAATTACTGGTTTTCTTATAACCTATTTATTTCATTTAATAATGCTTTTATTTTTCATTCCAGAAATGTTCAAAAAATTTTACAATTACCCCACAGGTAAGGAATGCAATTATTCATTAGTTATATACTTGCCTACAATATATTTATAACCATGTGCTTATAGTCATGAATTATGACTATAGAACATAAATAAGTGTACTATTTTATTTCATTCTCATTTTACATAGATCTAATTTATTTATTGTTTATTACAATTTGAGATTAGAGTTGAATGTTTAATTAATAGTTATTTATAAAATAATAATTATTTAAGATGAGATAGGTGTTAGTCAGAGAAGTCCTAGTAAAAATAAGTAAGGAATTTAAATACAGGGAAAACACTGCTTATAGTTAAACACTAAAAATTAGTAGAAATAAAACAGTGGTTATCATTCAGGTTGATTTTCCGAGAAAAAAAAATACGATGTAATATTAACAATACTACAATAAGTATTAAATATTATTAAAAAATTATTTAAACATATTGAAAATTGTTTAAAATATGCTAAAGAACTAAGAATTCTACAAATATGTGCATTCTAAGCAAAGTTATCTTCAAAATATTCAGAAATAAGCAAATTATGCACGATTATATCAAATTCCAATAATTATGAAAGAAACGCTGAGTCATATAGAATTTAGATTCTCTTTGATTAGAAATGATTATTGAAATTACAATAAAAATTATCTATAAATAAATTATTAAATACCTTAAGTCATGAACCTATTGTCTCTTTTTAATATAATAAATAAAATCTTACTGACATCTAATTATTATCCATACATAAAGTTTTTTAAAACCTTATAAAATAATGGATTAAGTATTTTAATTAGAATATTTTTTCAGTATTAAGATATACTATACTCATAATACATTTTTTTGTTTTAGATGATGGTTTGAATGGTCCTAAAGTATCTATGGATGACCCTAATCTTGTACGAAAACTGCAAGAAAATTTTCTAGTTAAACCTGTTGAAGAAAGCAAAGGAAGAAGAACTCGTTACAATTTATCAAACATGTCTTTGATAGATACATCAATGGGACAAGCTATGGAAATAGCAAAAATCATAGATTATACAGTAATAAAAAATTATTTAGAATTGTTTTTAAATGTGATTTTATTAAAAAATAATACATTTTTTTATTATCTTTCTAGAAAGGAGGATTTTTCATTGAATGTGGAGCTTTAGATGGTGAAACAAGGTCTAATACATTGTATTTTGAACGGTTTTATGGCTGGACAGGGTTACTTATTGAAGCTGATCCTTTAAATTTTGTTCAAATGTTAAAAAAAGGACGAAGAGCATATTTATCACCAACATGTCTTAGTATCAACCCATATCCTGAAATAGTAAGTTTATTAATTTAATTTAAGTGTCTATTGAATTTTCCGTTTAAAAATAATTTGATTTTAAATTTTTAGGTATCATTTCTTCAACGAAACAATATGGGCCGCATAAAAAATGATGAAGTTGTTGAAGATGAAGTAAAATCAAATGATATTGAAAAGAAAAAGTCTTCTGTTGTTAATGTTCAATGTTTTCCACTCTATACATATCTCCTAGCATTAAATGTAACTGTTATCGATTATTTCAGTTTAGATGTTGAAGGATCAGAATTAAATGTAATAAAAACTATTCCATTTGATAAAATAAATATTAAAGTAAGTTTAGTTGTTATGTGTGTCTTATTAATTAATTAAGATTCAATGATGATAGTTGGAAAATAATTAAATATTGAGCTATTTGTGTATTGGTTCCAAATTTTTTCTTAAGTAAATTTACTTAAATAGTACTCTTGTAGTCTGTAGATCATCATGTACTTCTTAATATTTTATCAGACATTATTTCATTCTCAAATAATTCACTTTTGATAAACCACTGTTTTCCTGTATTTTAAATCATTATTTTTTAAATCATAGGTATTCATTTGTAATTAATATTTTGAATTTAATAATTTTATATTTAATATGAAGTTGATTTTACTTTGATTTATTTATTCTATTTGATCTATTGAGTTTGGTGCTGATAAGTTGATTTGATTGATGTATTTTAATTCACTGTATGTTTATTTATATCTGAGAAATAAGTATGATGAACATATATGTGCACACTGTTCCAGTTCATACTATTTAGTGTGATTTTGTAAATAACTAATGTTTTCTTATTTTTTATATGTACTTTTAGACTTTATCAGTGGAATTTTTCCATGTTAAAGAAGGTGATGATGGAATAAGAACATATTTAGAAGAAAAAGGATACATAGTTACGGCAAAAGTAACTAGACAGGATCGATTAGCAAATGATTATATATTTGCTAAGCCGTCAGTACTTACACATAATATGTCATTTTATATTCCTTAATATCAAGGTATATTATTTAATATGTATGAATTTTATACATTACAGACTGAAGTTGTTTTCAATTGAAATTATGTCACCAAAAATATTTGATTTGATAGTCAATCAATATTTTTATGACATTTTCAGATTTCATTGGATACATTTTAATGTTATTACATATTTGTTATGCTATTTCAAAATTTTAATTGATTCTTAAAGTATATTTTACTAGATACTATTTCTTAGATTTACTTAATAATTTATTACATTTACCAGTTTGATTATATTATTGATGTATCTAATTAATATTTTACAAAAATTTGGCAAAAGGTTTTGTTTAATTGAAATTTTTTATGTAAATGTTGGTATCATAACGAGAAAAAAAATGAATTGAAATAAGTTATTGATTCCATTTTTTTTTAACTTTCTTTCTATTAAAATTAAAATTTTCTAATTTCTCTTAAAATTACAAAAATAGAATCAATATATTTGTGTTTAATTATTTCTTTTAATAATAGGTACCTAATTAGTTTGATAAATGTATATTGTTTTGCATTGTAATTGGCGGAGAAGCATTTTTTTTTTATTTGTTAGTAATTCCTACTTTGAAAAACAAATTTAATGGACACACATTTATCTTGTTTCAAGAAAACTAATATAAAATTTGATACAGTAATTCATAATACAATCAAGTAGTTTCATAATAGTTTGATTTATATTGGTATTTTTTATGATTTATTAATTTCTGTAATAATTATTAAGGTTGTTTAGATGGATATTTAAATTAATCGAATTAAGCAAATTATACAATTTATTTTTCCTATTTAATATAATAATACAAGAAAACTTTCAATTTATGTCCTTGATAATACAGAAAAATTTCATTCAGTCCAAATTAATCAAAAATGTATACCAAAGGCCATAACTAATACACTAAATATGATTATATTTTTGCTAACACCATATCAAGTAAATCCAGTTAAATTTGTTGTCCAATTATTTTAATTAAGGTCTTGGTTATCGAACTTGATGGTTTTCTGCGAATTCTTATTTCCTTTTAAAATATTTTTATTGAAAATAAGTTTTGTTCTTATGTTCATTCTGACCGATATTTATTTTTGTTTTACAAAAGTCGAAAATTTATACCTAGAATATTATTTTAAAACGAAGGTGCCGAATTTATTTTGGAAGTAGGTTATAATTTTTATTATATTTATCTGACTGGCTATCTTATGAACAAGATTTGCTTACACTTATGATTCTCCTATATATAGACAGTCAACTAGATTTGTCTTATTACAACTGTAGTAAAAAACGGGTGAGTAGTGTTTGACTCTAGTTCCTATTTTTACAATACTTTAAACAACAATCTACTAATATAATCTACTAATTATAAAATAATTAGAATACAATAGAATTTTGGCAGCAAATTCAAATGCGTTGATGAGCCACTTTATGGATGTGTAGGCTATGGTTTGGGCAGCCTTGTTTTACTGTACACTTCTACAGTACTTGATTCCATTTTAAATATTTTTCTTTACAATTGCTATCTATTTCATATTCAGGTGGTCTTTTGACAACTGTACATTTCTTAATTTTAAGAAAATCTTTTCTGTTATACTTAACCATGTTTACAGAACAGTTCGGTTTAGAATTATTAGTATTGTTTATTCCATGTACAATTATTTTCAGATCAATGTATCTTATATTTGCTTGTACATTTAATTTTTAAAAAAAGCATTTTAAATCTAGTCATTTAATAGTGTTAGATTCTCAACAGAGTAATGGAATCTATTTTATTTTGAATTCAAATTTTGATAATACTCAAGTATTGAGTTAGTTCCTTTTAAATTAATTAACTTTTTGATATTTACTTTAGTTTCTGTAAACAAATTTCTTATTTTTCAAGTATATACTTTGTAAATCAAAATTACATTTTTTTGTTGTCATATTGAAATTGATTTTTATTTATTTTGTATAATCAAAGTAAATCATAAAGTATCAATAACTCATATGAATTTTAAACATGTTCTTATTAATTCTCGAATACCATACATTATCTATTATAAACATTAATTATACTTGCTTATCTCCTTATTGACTACTGTGTATAACATTATACTGATATATTATTTTCTATGATAACTATGGTATTTATTGGCTATTATCAAGTGAACAATTCATTTTATATTGTACCATTGTAAATTAATAAAATAAATAATTTGAATCATGAAATAAATTACTGAATAATAATTATCAATATTATTTTATTGGTATTTAAAATATGGTATATTTATACAAGATACATCTTCCAAAAATGATTTAAATATGTGTATAATTTTTAAATGGGATGTAAGTTTTATTTTTTATTGAAGAAAAGATAATTATTTTCTTTTTCAATCATTATTGTGTGAAAAAAACATTGCTATTACTTATACTGTAGTACTGTACCTTAGTTCTTTTGAATATATTATTTATTTGTTTTCTAAAATTATATAATTACTGTAAATTGAAATTGTTTAATAAGATTCACTATCTTTGTAAGTGAATTTAAAAATTAACTGAATACAAATTAATAAAATTATAATTATTTTTGTAATCTATGTATGAAAAACTTTTTCTTTTAAATATCATGCTAACAAATTTATTATTCTATAATATTTTTATCAGAATTGATGTACTAGTCGAGAATCTATATTTTGTTTATTAAATTCTTGCTCAAATTGTGTTCCATGTATCGGCCAACTTTTTCATAAAAAAAATGTATAGTATTATTTAACATAGAATATATTACATTGTAATCAGTCTAGTGTCGCCATTTTATTAATGCACTTCAAATTATTTGTATTATTATTGTATTTAAAATCATGTATAAATTGTTATTTGTTTTTATTATAATATTAGTTTAAATCATAAAATAAGCTATTGTTTTTTATCATTCAATATATCATTATCATATCTATAGAAATCAAATATAAAGTTTATTTATTTATTAATTTAATATTAGTTAATTTATTATTTTTAAAATTATTTCACAAGGGGACTGGATAGCCTACAATTAACATACCATATCAACGTTTTAAATTATTTGTGACTTTTTAAAAGTAACTAAGTTATGTTACAAGTTACAAAATAAAATAGGTAACTAGATTACTTGTGAGTTACTCAAGTTCAAAAGTAATGCGTTACGGTACATTTTTTACTCAAAAGTAACTATAGTTATTATAACATTACTCTTATGATATTAAATTTCATAAAAAAAAGTCTATTTTAAATCAATCTTTTTTAGATTCTGAACGGAGTGATGGAATCTATTGATTTTACAATGATGTGTGTTTTTTTTATTTTATTTTTTTTTTTTGTGTCTGACGCCCTCATTTTTGGCAGTAAAAATGCTTCAATTTTCTCAAACAACAACTCTTTTGAAAGAAAAGTGAATGTAGATGGTACTTGGGCGTGTCAAAAATCCAACTTTTTAAATACTTTTTGAAAGCGTCGAAAAAAACAATAAAAAAATTACGAAAAAACGGAAAATTTTACGCAAATTCACGTTTTTACAAAAAACATTTTTTTAAAATGCTCTAACTCAAAAACGAAAAATCGCAACAATTAGCAATTTTCACCAAATTTTTATATTGATGTTCTCTATACATGGTTAAGTTTTCAAAATATTTTGACATATTTTGACTTATTTATAGACAATTTAAATTTTCGATTTTTGTTAATTTTTTTTTTTAAATATCTATAAAATTTTTTTGGCTGTCCGAAAACTTTTGAAAATGTATTAAAGGATTAATTATAAGTTATACTAATTGTAACTAAAAAATATTGAAGATCGTTTCACTCAAATTTTTTTATAAGCCCATAAAGTTCAAATTTTTATAAAATGTGTCAAAATCATGCTAATTTGCGAGTTATTTTGTAGATAAAAATTCATAAATTTATTCTATTTATACTTAAGGCTCAAAGTTTTAAGTTTTTAACACTAGGTTATCCATAAACAACTCTTCAAAAATGTATAAATCAATTTTTACTGGACTTTAAGAATAAAATTTTATGATCGTTTGAAATTTAAATTTTTATGAAATCGCATACTATTGCATTCACTATCATTTTACAAGTGGTAATATTAAGGGGGACGACTTGCTGTAAATTTACAAACATCCTTTTTAATTTTATATTTTTAATTACATTTTTTAATATTTTAATAATTTATTTTTAATTGTACCTAATGCCATTTTCTATTAAATAAATAAAGTATTATCAATAGTACCTATTTCTTAAAAGTTAAAAGTTTTAACTAAAATCTATCAATATTGAAATATTTTAAGTGCAATTTCGGGTATTTTTTATTGCAATAGTACACTGGTTTCCAAACTGGGGGATGCACCCTCCTTGGGGGGCATGTACACATTGCTGGGGAAGGGCAAGCAATTATTACGAAATACAATTTTTATTGATTAAATTTTTTTATTTTAAAACGTAGAGAAATAAAATTAGTAGACTGGTTCTCTTTATCCGTTCTCGGGTATTAATAATGGATAACCGATTATGACTACAAGTGTTTGGCCACATTAAAGTTTATTTTTAAAGAACACAAAAAAATTTGATCAATTTTTTTTCAATTTAAAAAAGAGGGGGCCAAAATTTTTGAAAATATATAAAGGGGCGTAAAATAGAAGAGCTTGGGAACCACTGCAATAGTGCAATAACTTCCGAGCCCTACGGCATTACCTACGGCACGCGGCACTGATATTCGGCTTATCGGCTGCATATAGCGGATATAGGTATGTGTAGAACGTGATTACCGTTAAAAAAATGAAAAAAAAAATAACACTCGCGGATCTTGTCCTGTAATTGAATACGATGATATAGGTCCGTAGTGTTTTGTCTTTTACTCACGCGTTTTTCGTATTCTGAACGTGAATTGAATATTCTAAAATCAGTTTTTTAAAAAACTAATAATCTCACATAGTTACGTAAATCATTGGCTTTTAGAGCGTTCAACGAAATTTTTAAATACATTATAGAATATAATTATATAGGTATTATAGATACCTACATAATTTTGCACATAACTTTTAAACGTAACGCGTTTTTATTTTTCCTCGTGATCTGTAATAAAAGTTACATTTAAATTATTTGTACAATGTTTCAATAATACAATAATTTGATTTGATTTATATTACCTAATGTTAATAAATTGATATTTTGTGAATTTCAGAAGAAAATTGATCGTACCTTGTCGGCTATACAAACAGATCATACTGGTGTACCTACATTATTGTAATTTGTAACATAACCATCAACCATGCGTCCATACATATTATACAGCGGTGAAATCTTATATCGATATGGAAAAATGCCAAGTCATCTGCTCACCCGGGTAGGTAATACTTAACGATTTTTTGATATGTAATTTTCTTAGAGTTGAATCGATTCTTTCTCTGTTTCAGAAATAATACGAATGCCTATACAAGTAGTATACCTAGTGGCTACTAGGTATTACCTACATGCAGAAATCTTAATGTTCAATAACAAAAATGAATTGCTAGCATTCTCAAATTCAAATAGCTATCCAAGTATGAAAAAAGTTTTATTCAAAAACTGTTTATGTTTTTTTGATTCAAGTTGCTGCCATTCTGCACCGAGTATGCTCAACTATAACTTATAAGTTATTTTCGTTTACCAGATTTATTCATACTAAATCTATCTAACTAAAGATAATATTTACAGATTTAACCATTTTGAAAAACTATACCTGTTGGCTGTTACCTGAAGTATTTTTAAACGAAATTATTACTTTATATCTACAATCATGGTACATTTTTAGATGGGTCGATTGACCCAACAAATCATGTTACACTTAAAATATGTGTAACTTTTAACATATTATTATAATGTTATTTTAGCCTGTAACAGCTGTAACAAGGTACCGCTGGTACCCAAGATTTATATCTAGTTAGGTAAGTACATAATCATTATTGTGTAATATATTTTGCCCAACACTGATAACAATATTGTTATTAATTATAATGAACACAAATTAAAATAAAAGTATTTTGACATATGTTTTTTTTTTTTTTTTTTTGTAAAATATTAACATTAATAAACAACAATAAATTAAAGAATAAACGTAATAATATAAGTAGGTACATAATGACATCAAATAAATAAAATATATAATTATTTTACATTTGAAAATGAAACTCTTCCTAATACATAAATTGACTTCAATGTTAAACGTCAGCATTAATGTATATAGGTAATCTTTTTATTTATTATTATTCCTTTCAGTACCTAGTGTACTATCTACATTAATATTAATATCTACACATTATCAGTGTTATTACTTATACAATAAATATACATATAATAATTATACTATAAAATTATGTATAGTTGCAGAATCGTGATAACTCGAAATATGCTCGGACAAATCGCAGATCACAATAAAATACACGTTTGTTTCGAGTTATCTCCACGCGCGCAGCACGTTCAAGACCCTTTTGCGTGGCTCGAGGTGCATGCAGACATCATCGGAACATAATTATAGTCTTTGCGTGCTTCAGTGACATGAACGCAAACGCGATGGAACGAAGTTATAGGACAAAAAGTAGTATACTATATATATGTATATATAACCTTACAAGGATTTACAATTGACACCCATTAATATCGCTCCCCTTCCTCCCACTCACCCGTGGCCAACGTTTTTGTCCGGACGGCATCAAAATCCCTTCGGCGAAGAAGACGGCGAACACCTTCGGGGATGAACGTGGCGCCATCGCCATTGGTCCCTACGAACGTATAATATATATTTACATATATATATATACAGGGGTCGGCAACCCGCGGCCCACGAAGTTATTTTGTACGGCCATCTCAAAGATGTTTAATTTTCGTGTTTTTATTTTTATTCCATGATATTTTGGACATAAATGATGTTAAAAATAATTTACAAATGGAAGTCATAGAACTTCAAAATGACGAGGTTCTAAAAATGTTTTTCGGGAAGCCATTAATTTGTCTCAATTTTATAGTTATATCCCGACATTTACATTCCTGGGAATCAGACAGTTTTCACAAAAACTTGTAGTGGCGTTTGCAACTTGCAAGTACATATATATGTGAACAGACATTTTCGATTGTCAAGTTCAGAAAAAATAAGCACTCTTCTCGTCTTAGTGATGAACATTTGCACGCAAGTCTCTACGACAAGTTTGAAAGCCAATATCGAAAAATTAAAAACTAGATTGCAGGCACAGAAATCGTATTAATTTACAAATTTACATTTTATTTTTAATTTAATTTTTTTATAAAAGCAATTTTTTCAGTAAAATTTGTATTGTTTTATTTATATTCCATGTAAGATAATCAATTATAATAGCAAAAAAATTATTAATATTATATTTTATTTTATTTTTTATTAATGTGGCCCTTGATGAACATTTGAAAAATAATATGTACCACATTTTAAAAGTTTAAAAGGTTGCCGACACCTGCAATAGAGCCTCGATAATCTGGATCCCCGATAATCCGGCGAACGCGGTAATCCGGACGATGCTCGGTCTGAATTCATTTGTACTATCTAGGCTCTACTGAATAAATATAATATGTATATTGTAATATTCCACTGTTAACTTATCGGTTTCTAAGCTGCAATACCATCCCGATCCTTAAGTGTCCCGCCTATCATCACTACGCGTACTTCTCATTAACAATCATCCGCATACCACCGCCTCAAGAGGAATTGGGTACCTTGAAATATATTCAATCAATATGAATTAAAACAAAATTATCAGACGGTATACCATCGCTGGATGATTTGCCTTGTCATGTGCTTATTCGTGTGTTGTTTTTATTTTACGTACGTGTTATGTCGGTCATCTTTTATACTTATTGTGTTATCAAATACAGATTGTAAACTTTCGAAATAATATTTATATATATTATATATACATTTTTTTTTTTGGTTTTTCCGGTCTTTAAGACTGTCCCGTATAAAAAATTTCCCTGCATCTTATTCTGTCTTCAGCTACTTCTTTCCAGTTTGCTCCTGGGTCTACTGCTTATATATATATATATATATATATATATATATATATATTTTATGTATATATATATACATATATACATAAAAAAAACCCATCGGTCGTCCTTTTCACTTTTTCACATGTTCGACTACTGTCAGTCGGTCATTGCGACTCGAACCTGCTATATATTGTACTTACCTAAAATAATAACGTAACGTATACAGGGTGGCATAATCGTTGTGGTCACGGAGAAAGATTGGAGCGCACGCCACATAATACCAGGATAGATTTTTATTTTTATTTTTTAAATTTTTATTTTTATTACGAACGCGTGCCCAAGTCGAGTATGCGTGTTTGCAAGCGTGTGCGTGTGTGTGCTCATACGGTTGCAATCGTCGAGCAATTTGGCTGACGTACGCTCACGTACACGGGTCGGTACAAGACGATTTGTTCGGTCTGCGACCCGTCGTAAACCTGTCCACCGAGCAAGAACTCCGGTCCGATGTATCTGCCGCCCTCCACGTGATCGCACGCCACACCTGTGCACAAAACAATATACTATTATTATTATAATTAATTTAATACGACTGTACGGCACGCATTGATGTACATAATTATTACAGTCGTGTAACACGAGTTACGAGTGTTCCATACTGTAACAATACCGCATCGACTGAGACCACGTGTTTTTTTTTCCCCAAAATGTATTAATATATACCTATATCATGTGAACAAGACAGAGTTTATGATCATGAGTAGGTGTCCAAGAATTTTACAGAATCTTACCATAGATGGTTATACATTCGAGCAAATAGAAGACTTTAAATACTCTGGGGTCAATTTGAATAATATGAATGATATGCACAACGAAATAAGATTGAGGCTGAATGCGGCAAATCGAGGTTATTATGCAATGAACAAATCATTCAGTTCTGAGCTTCTTTCCAGGGAAACTAAGAAAAAGCTTTATATTTCCTACTTACGCCCATAGTAATGTATGGTTGCGAAAAATGGTCAACCACTAAAGGGGACGAGACAAAGTTATTAACTTTTGAAAGAAAGGTTCATAGAAGAATATATGGTTTCATATATAATACGGAAACGGGGCAGCACGAAAGGAGAAGCAGATATCGAAAGAATCTTTAACGGACCAAATATTTAAAAATATCTTGTCTCAAAGGGACTGGAATGGGCCGGACATATATGGCGAGATAAAGACAGCCTAATGAGATAAGTTATTGGGCCACCATGAAAATGAAAACCTGCAATCATATAATATAAACGTTTTTATCTCATTGATCGATTCGACGCTTAGACTTGACATTATAATATTTTCGACACGTTTATAATATAGTTTCACAATGTGCGTTGCACATACTTACTGTAGAAAATCTGAGGAGTTATATTACAGTTTGGTATCCTGAACGGCACCGTGGCTATTGTTATCGGAAACGTTATATTGAGGTCTTCGTCTCCTTTGCCCAAATCCACGCACACCTAGAACATTTTCATCGTATAGAAACGTTGTCAACACTCGCGTGTTGCAGGTTGTTACAAACAATTCAAATCTTATAGTTGAACATAAAAGTCTTGAATTTGTTTTCGATTTTATAAGTCGGTATAGTGTAATGCCGATGGACAAAATATAAATTACGTGCATAACATTTCGGTCGACGATCGTCAAACGAATACGTTACAAATGAGAGCTAAGATTCAGACTCCCTATTCCGAATATCTCCTCAAAACGTAGTGGTATGGTTTTTTTTTTTAATCATTTAATCGAGATCATAATTAGCTTTATTAAAAAAGTTCGTGCGGGACTAACGAGTTAAGAATTTACTGTAAAACATTTGAATATATTATGTAAAGTACCTTCTTTACAGACATACAGGCTGATACACTGAACAAATTATAATGCTGCACTACCAAACCAAAGACTAACTTTATTTCTTCTTAGCTGACCTCTAGTGTCCCATGTAAATAATAACGACAATCTTAATACAACTTCAATAATTCATACTAGCATTAAAACAGGAGAACCATCATATAACACCAATACTTACTCAGTGCTTAAAGTTTCAATCTTACGGACATATCAAAATATAGGTACTGAACTGTTATAATATATGAAAGGAATTCTCTCAGTTGCGTCAGTTGGTGTAATAATCATGCAACAGTATCGTGTACCAAAACACGTGAGTCAGTCTTCTGCTGTCACATATGCATCTTGTGCTACGGAAATCACTTTGCTAATTACAAGGGATAGATGATAAGAACTGCAATAATGAAGCAGGCAACCTTCCAGTTCAAAATATATGTTCCGGCAACATAGACAGTTCTTTCACCATCTTGATACTCAGTCTAGGTCAACTAACAACAAGCTTCACGCACAAAAACACGTAGTGATAAGTTTTATGCAAATGTAACAGATTACGGCACTACTCAGAATAAAACAATACTGATCTCCTTCTAATCTGAAAAAAGTGATTTCTGAATTCCTATAGACAATTTTAAGTTTACAACTAATCTCTTATCCGCCTTTCTGACCATAGTCATTTCAAAACTGTCAGTAACGAATAATGATACATAATACTCAACACCTGCAGCTCTCTTCTGACTCACTCTCACTCCACTTGCTCATTCTCCAAAAAATACCATGGTGTCGTATCGTATACCTGATCGTTTCAACAAAAATGTAAAAAAAAAATAATTAGTTCTACCATCCCGACAAAGTACTTCCATTAAGAGTTTCTTCAATCGGTTAATTCTGTAAATTTTCATTATTCATCACTTTAACTCAGCGGCTCTCAAATTATGAATTCAAGGGCACCACGAGCTTATTCGAGGGATACCGCGGCCCATATAAAAGTAAAACTAGAGTTAGATTATGCATATTGCAAGTTCTGATTGTAGTAGTCACATGGGACACCGTAATTAAAATTGATCAAAAAAAGCGCACCATCTCGTAATAAGTTTGAGAACCTACCGCTTATTGTTCTTAAATGTAACATATTGCCGAAATAAAATAAAACTGTGAAAAAAAAAATGATAATACGAGTAGGTATTGTTGTACAAACTAAATTTTCTAGTCACTTTTATAATACTGCAAGTTGATTTTATTACACACGAACATATCATGACGTGTAATATACGGACGATTTACAAGTATACCGATTCATTAAGTATCTATTATGAAATTAACTAACTATATGTATTTTGTATATTCCTATATTGTTATATGATTGTATTTATGTTATCACTTGAACTATATTAGACGTATGCTCGTTTTATTAATTTGTATTAAATTATTATTATTATTATCATTATCATCGCTATGGCTTATACTGGAATTTAGACAGGGACGTTGCTGTAGTATTGTAGGAATTAGCAAACTTACACCGGTACCTATGAGCTATGACTCACCAAATGGGTACTTATAACTTTTAAATATGACAGCGCAAAGACTCACACCTTCTATACATTGCGTGTCTTGCCGTCCTTATATTATAGAAATGCTTTGATATGATTTGATAAATTCTGGAGATACACAAAAAAATCGTTGTAAAAATTATACCATTATAGATACCATTATAGATACCATTATAGATAACTGTCCAAGCAGAAATGCCATAGTAAGTAAAATAGTTTTACTAATGCTTGGTACAGAACTATATATTATAGCCAATATTATAATATTATAAAAGCCTCATTTAATCTATAAAATAAAATATGCTTGATTTTTGAAAGCTTATTGCTATACGTATCATTTTCCTTGGTTTGCTTGTTACTAATCCAACAAGGTCGTTCTATTTAAAGTCTTACGATGTTCATATATTATGGTGTACCTACGCATATTAACTGTCTCGGCTGACTATTGTAAACAAGTTTTGGCAATTTTCACAAACGTTTGACGGTCATTTGTGTTAAGACATTTCATTATAATATCACGTAAACACAAAACATTCGTGGAAGGTTCAAATAGAATTCTAACTATGTACATTATATAATGTGCTGCAGGTATACAAGACATTAATCTGCATAACATAACACAGTATTCCCTTGTAACTTAGGTCCCTGTTTGATTAACTCAGCCGGTCGATTTGCAAATTAAATAACGCGGGAGAAACTTAGTGCTCACTGATATCCCTGCAGGGAGCTCTATCTACACGAAGCGATATTGAAGCTTTTCGGTTAATTAAAATCTGCATATAGAATTATCGACTCGAAGCGTCACATCGTAGTGACCGATCTAATCTGTGGGACGTACATCTATATAGTATATCATAATATTATACACCTCGGGTGTTCGTCGTTTCGTGTTGGTAACCTAACCCACCCACCCCTCCTCCACAATCGTATGAGATGAAAAAATATTTAATATGTTAATTAATATCATGACGATATAAAAACGATGGTAATTTTGCAAGCGAAGCCCTTATCCTCTTTGCAAGTGCACGCACGGTCTCGCATCGCCGAAACGATTACGCCTTAGGAGTATAGATAATATAAGAATAATACTTATATATAGATAATACTTATGTTATCTATGCTTAGGAGTGAATCGACTGAAACGTAAGCGGATTGTATGATGAAAGGCGTTATCTTCTGTGATGAACAAGTGAAAATCACACTTAAGCCTTACACTATCGACAGTAATCGCTTCAACTGGAGGTATATTATATATAATGATATACCCCTGCCCTGCAGAGACTATAATATCGCTCTCTAATTATTGTTTTGGAATGTACACAAATGCAGATAGGCACGGTTTATAACTGCTTAGAGTTCTTTTTTTTTTCTCAGCAACTTTGATATTATTGGAAATGTTTAAGCGTTGTGTAATAATTATATCACATTAGGAAATAGGCACATGCTAAAGAAATCATGTGCAATTAATGATCCGTACGTATAAATTGTATTAAATAACTTTTGACGTGGACATCCAGTGCCATTCCGAAGGCTGGACAAACGCCGCAAAGGCAGATTTTTGGTTGAATTTTTAGGAGGGCTGTAATAATCCAATGTAAAATGATAGTTAAAAAAACAACCAATTACATTTCAAATAATGTTTCGATTTTGGGGGCTATTAAAATATTTAGGGGGCTAAGCCCCCTAAGCCTCCACCGATGTCCGCCTATGGTAAACGAGACACTTTCCCAGGGTTTTGCCCCTTGAAGGGCCTCGCGTTTTAAGGTACATTCTAATGATATTCTATATAGTGTATACTTGTATGCATTATGTAATAAGAAAAATAAAAATAACTTTTGAGAATTTTAGCTGTGATTTAGAATTTAGATCATTAAAGGAAAATATCAATGATTGTTTGAAAGTTGATACAACGCAATGTATACTCATATCTCACCTTTCTTTTTATTTTCACAAATCTTAGAATGCCCTCATAATGAAGACATCTGAGACAAGAATACCTATTTACCTCTCCCCTATATCAACATATATATAGTTTGAATATATTATGTGTTCGGGGGTCTCGGATACTAATGTTGCGCAGGGCCTCGAAAAACCTCGAGACAGCGCTGTGGACACTAGCTATATACTACCTGTTTGAACACCGTTTTTACAAAGCTCGTTTTTTCAGATTCTGAACAGAATGAATTCCCGTCCGTTTTTTATTTTTTATTTTAGACGATGACGATCCAGCCCCATGCGTATATTGGCTCGGCAATATATCATATTATTCTATGTATTTAAACCGTATTCGACTGTTACGAATACTGTTTTTTGTACGTAATACAGTGACATTAGAAAGAGAAAAAAACAAGTTGTATAAGCAATGATAACAATACCAACACACGTGTTACTTATACTCATAAGTCATAATATGCACCCGATGCATCGGATCTGTATCATGAATTACAGGTGTACGGATAAAATCTGCAATATTACGCCGAACACGTTTACCCTGCGATACCACGTAAGTAGTATTAAAATAACAACGAGAGTTTAAATCTTGGCAGATTATTATCGAACAAGATTCTTAATTTTTTTTTTTTTTTTTTGTCCTGATAATAGTATACATCATATTTATTACAATATTACCTATTATATTGCTTTTTATAGCAATGGTTCCCAATAGCCAATAGGTGGTTCGCGTGTTTGTGTTCAAAAAAATGAATTTAGTACGTCACAAAACTTTGTCGTGATCATATGAATGATTCATATTGTTCGAAAATATCAATATGAAAAAACTAAGTATAAGTAGGTACTGAAACAACTGTATAAATGAAAGTAATTGAAGATAATATTGTTACAGTTAGCTGTAATATGGCGTTATAACGCAGAGAGAAAATAATATGGAAAGGGTAGACAAATGAAATATATCTATGGTAAAATGTATTTAAGATTTATATTATATAATACCTATATTCTAATGTATATATATATTTTTTGTTTTATAAATTTGATATTTATTATAATTTCCTTATTTCATTATTTCATAATTGGATATTTTATTATATTTTATTTAATTATGTAACTGGTTAGGTTTTACAACAAAACTTTTTAGCTTGTTTAACATTGCATTCTGCATTTCTACATTTTATATTTTATTATTTTTATTCATATTTTATGTCCATATCTAATATTATATCTTATACAGTTATACTTAATTATTCAAAGTTTCTATTCTTTTATTATTTGATGTAAACTGTTGTAGTATAAGGAGTAAATGATATTTCTTTATTTGTGTGTTGTTTAATTGTACCTATATCTAAAGAAATAAAAATCTAAAAAAAATAAAAAAAATACCTATATTCTATATTCTACAAGTATAATAAAACAATACCATACTACTACATTTGGTATTATTATAAGTTAATATTTGCATTATAATTTACTTTAAATAGTGGCCGGTTGTTGTATGTAAATATAGTATCGTAGCTACTATATATTATGTAATAATATTTATCTCGGTGGCAACGTACAAACGAAATTTGTTATAAAGTATTCATCGCTAACACATTTGTCACAACTCGTAAAATATCTTGTTGAATAAACATCAGCCTTCTTGTCAAAGAATTAAAATCGAACGATTTCAAGTTTTCGTCGTTTGGTTTGGATTTCCGTTTCAACAACGCCCGTTAAAATGGATTACTTATATGAAACTTTATCATACCTAGTAATATACTTAAAAATAGTCAATATTTTAGTTTTACATTTACGATTTTAAGTTTTTCATACGTGGATATGGAATAGTAGTATTTGACCTCCCCTAAAACCCCCATGAATATTCATGAATAAGTTCTATACGATCTTATCATTTTCAAGACCCTTTCTACCCTTAAAGTGCCATTCCTCTCCTCTCTACATAGATGTAACCCATTATCTGAGTTTTGAACTTCTTATGGTTTTGTGTTATAAACGTATATAAATACACTTATTTTAATAAATTTCAAAACAATATCATAATATTAGTCAACAAAACATAGAAATATATGCGTGTAAAATAAATATTGAACCCAATTTCAGCCCAAGACGTCTATGTTGGCCGTATTATAAGCATAGGCACAATTTGAGGTCTTCAATGGGGGGAGGCTAAATATTTTTAAACAAAATATCATTATTAATACCCTCTGATCTTCATTAAAATAAAATGAAAAGATAGTAAAAAATCTTATTTAAATTAATAAAAACGGTCCTAGATACATAAATACATATTTATAATGATTTACATTTATTCATTTAAATTAATATACATTTAATGTGAGAACGTAATATTTGTTGTACTAAAAATATAATCCTGATCGATTTTGAAAACGAAATTTATTTTAGAAAATTTTAAACTTTATTACAAAATTATTATTTCAAGTACCTAATATTTATATTTTTCGTTTTAATCATGATGTCAATTTGTGTGGGAGGGGGGGAATTTAGATGTTGAGAGGGCTCCCTAGCGCCCCGAATTGTGCTTATAATTATATGAATTCGTTAGTCGGGCCTCCGATTGGTATAATAATAAATAATGCTCTGTAGCAGATAGGTTTCCAGACTTGGTATGATACGACCCATTATGGGAATGTATTATATTTTGAAGACTTTCGATGATTAAGGACATTTTTTTGTTGCTTTTTTGCATTTTTGATAAAATTAAATTTGTACTGCAAAAAGGTAATATATATTTATAATATAGAAACACGGAAAATACTGTATCATAATATGTACCGGTATTCATTGTGATTAATGTTTATATATTATGAAACAATTTATATATTTTCAAATTTAACGCAATCCACTAAAAATATAATCAAGACCCACTTTTTAGTTGCGATTCACAGTTTGGGAATCTTTCCTCTCTGCCGAGTCTGTATAGGTATTAGTGTTCTTGTTCCTGCACAAAGGGTATAAGTTTCTAGTACAGATTAAATTTTTCCGTGTTACTTATGCAATGAGAGATTCGCTTCAACAGGGCTAAAATAATTGTAAAAAAACGCAGAGAAAAAAATTGTAATAACTAATAATAATAATTACTATTATTATATCGTACAGGTGTATTGCTTGACTCACAAAAGGTTGCGGATACAGCATAATAGATTTTCGACATCTCGCGGTCGTTTTGCAGAGGAAGAAGAAGCGACTGCAGCTCAGTCAGTAGCAGCGGACCACGGTGGCGTTGCTGTAAATGAAGCCACGGTGCCGGTAGTAGCGGACCATGGTGCTGAAACGGTGGCACCTGGGACTGCAGTGGAACATGGGATTGCAACGGTGGAACATGGGATCGCGATGGTGAAACATGGGATTGCAACGGTGGAACATGGGGTTGCAATGGTGAAACATGGTATTGTAATGGTGGAACATAGGACTGCAGTGGTGGAACATGGGACTGCAGCAACAGCGAATGCGCTTGGTACGTGCAGCGGCGGCGTGGAGACGTGCGCGCGGTGTTTGGCATGCAGCCGCGATAAGGTGGCGCTTTGGCACCATGTGCGTGACGTGCACGGCGACGATACATCGTTGCGGTGCTGGGTGGCCGGTTGCGGCAGGCGCTTCTCGACGGCGTTCGCGAGCGTGGGGCACCGGACGCACCACTATGTCACAAGCGGCCACGGTGGCGGTCGAGCGCCGTACACTTGCGAGCTGTGCGGCCATTTGTCGGCCAACATGTCGGCGTTCAACGTGCACGTGGCCAACGAGCACCGGGACGCCAGAGACGCGATGTGCGGCGCGTGCGGCCGCTACGCCGGCGACATCCGGTCGTTAGCGGAGCACGCGCGCGTCGTGCACGGAGTGCTAGTGTGGCCCGACGTGCAGTGGGACGCTAGAAAAAGTGCGCTCGGCGGCGGCGACGGTGCAAGAAGTGCTGCTGCGGGCCCGGAACGCACAAGAGTACGTGACGTGCGTTACGCACCGTACGCGCGCGACGGCAAGTGGTCATGCTGCAACGGTAACCAGCAGGCCGCGCGGTTGCGTCACAGGCGACCGCGGTCAAGCGTGGTATAGATGGTGTATACCGCTTGTAACCGCATAAATGTATCGTAGGTGATTTAGCGGTACACCACAAGTCTTGTACGACATTATTCTCGTCGCACCGTTCGCGTCTTTCCAATCTCACGATCGGTCGAATTATTTTTGTTTTTGTTCATTATTGTTTCTTATTCCCGATATTCACTGTACTACAATAATTATTATTATTATCGCATAAAACATTATATAATACGAAAACCCATATACTCCATAGATGTGATTATATACGGTAAATAAGTGTACATTTGACGCTCTTGCGTTGTTTCTTCTTCGTTCATACTTCAATGTGCACGCACGATCTTTGTTGTGTACTGATTATTATAATAATAAAGCTGTTTACATTGTTATTTATTCATTTGGGTAAACAACCTTGTGTTATAGAGTGATTGAATTGCAAAAAAAAAAAAAAAAAATCATGGATAAACTCTAAGTATAATTGAACATTTAGCGTCCCAAAGCACATGGGTTTAAAAGTAACCAGAATAGAATAAAGGCGTACACTATAATGATATGGATAAAAGTGAAGAGTAGCTCCATTCCCCTGCGTCCCCTCACTGGTGTTATACATATTATAACTTAAATAGTACCGAAAAATTGACAGAAGTATTTTGCAGATTGTAGATTAAATAACAAATATACCTAATCATGTAATTATAATTTACTGAATAGTATATTGTTTAAGATGTAAGCTTATTAATGCACGTTAAATGGCTGAACAACGTGGATAATGAAGGAAACAATTATTTTATATTGAACAAATCAAAATTTTCCAAATCGATTAGATTATTATAACCATAGGCGGCTTAAACATACAAAAGATCGCGGGGCATTGTCCCGTTAAAAATTAACGGGTGTGGGTGGTGGCCGGTGGGGTAGTCATTGATTATAATATTGATATTAATATACTGTAATATGGAAAATAAATTTTTTTCTATAAACACTGTAATGGACAAATCCTCGTTACGCTGCATTAAGCCAATAAATACAATATGTAAAAACCTAAAAACCCGCTATTTAATTACGAGTAAATAATAATATATTATAGCACTAATAAGTAATAACTGGACCAAACTGATTTTTAATTTTTTTTTTTGTAAAATATCAAATTTGTACAGTGGTGAGTGGGTGAATGGTTGGAACATTTTAGGCTTGCCCCGGTGAACTAAAATTGTCAAACCACCCCTATTTAAAACTATACATGAATATAGGATCTAAAATTATATGGAGTTTCAAACGTACGGCAATAATGCTTGTTATTGACTATTGTTATTGTTACAAATTGTTGAGAATATTTTAATGATTTTTTAAATATGCAAGAAAGTAGCATTATGTTAAAGAAAACGCAATTTTAAGTGATTATTTCACTACTTTTATTGAAAATATATATATATATATATATATATATATATATATCTAATAAAAAAATAACAGGAAAACTCGCTTTGCAGTACAGTAAGCACAATATTTTTTTTGTGTCTGTCATCACGTTTTGAAACAAAGTTTTTTGCATTTATACTTAAAGTTTAAATGTATTAACACATGGTTATCCATAGATTGTTCTTACTGTCATTCAAAAGTTATTAAAGTACTTATAGGCAAAAATACTTTTTATAAGCGTTTGAAGAGCAAATATTGACATAATATTACAATTTAAGTATATATATATAACTCAATAGTATATCACAAATCATTTTTCGTATACAATAATATCTATTATTGCTTTCAAATTTAATACATCCATTATAATGACATATACTCTATGACCGAGGTCTACTCCTCCCCAACTATACAGCAAAACGAGTTCCTGTCCGGTTTTTTTTTTTAATTAAATCATTGCTTCCTTTCATGTGTAAACAATATTTTGCTTTGAAAATCGAAATTTATTTTTATTGTCAGTTAGCAAAACAAAATATTCTCTTTATATCTAAAATCATTGTTAGAAAGAAGGATATTTTGCGGGATTACATTTTTTTATACTCGGTACATATTATATTATATGCTTTTCGAGCTATAGCGCACCTTTTTAACGACGACCGACGGTTAAAATCCTATTCTGATTACACAATGGACTTATTTAGTATTCCGATTTGATTCGATTCTACCCTCATTTTACATAACTCGAAAAAAACCACATTCTCTATTTTCGGATAATTGAAATTGTGGATTTTTTTTTCCTATAATAGTTTCACAAATGAAACAATATTTTAGAACACTATTATAGTAAGTTTTATTATGCCTATTTTTCACTGAACAGAATAAATTTGGTATTTACATTCATTCGGATTTTATTTAAAATAACGCTGCGTTCATAATAATATTAATTGTAATTAGTATTGTTCTATTATTATAATTATTATAGTCTTCGATGTGAAAGAACAACAAAAAACGCAAATTTATGTACAAGATATTGGGTGTCAACTGTGAACCTTATTATTTTTATTATTACATTTGATTGTGACGATGATATTGCGTATACTATCAGTTATCATTATGCATCTGCTTCGTGATATAGGTAAATCGTATAAAATAATAATAATTAAAAGTTATTGCGGTAAAAATAAAATCCTAATGATATGGAAAATAATAGTCAATTTTCGTAAAAATTACCAGATATATGCAAAATACTACATTTTAAACTTAAGATCTTGGCAAGGTTAATTCTTATGTTTTATGTGTTTAGTACATTAGGTGAAATAGTTTATTAACTGTCAAACATTCAATTCGGGAGCAAAAAAAATCCATAAATATAAAATTCCAAATCGACTTTTTACAAATCTACAATCCAAACAAATATTAACAGAATACAAAAGGCCATGATTTCGAGGAATCAAAGACTAGGTTGATTAAAATTGAAATATAAAAAAAAAAAAAAAATGCAATTCGTTTTATTACCAAATAATACAGGCATCAAATTTACTTGAAACACGAAAACATTATCATCAAGTTCTTTGATTTTATTCGAAACTTTAGGGTTGAGTATTCAGTAATAAATTCACTAATGAGTTTGCGACCTTACAGCTTGCATTATTTTAACATAATAGACGATTAAATTACTTACGACCGAATAAAAATCGATGTTCTTTTAACTTGTGCTCGATTTACCACGTCCAATATTGACGGGACACTTGATATTTTAGTATTAAACTAATAAACGAGATATAGGGCTGCGATTTGACGTTTTTCGTAAGACATAATACCTATATTATTTCGGCATAAGCGTATAATATGATTTAGTGAACTAGAACAATATTTACATAGTGTAAACTAGTAAATACACGTAACTTTTAATCACATTATGTGACGTTAAGCGTACATGATACGGCGATATCAAGTATTACAAAAGTCACAAATGTCCAAATTCACGGGTCTCATTGTGAAGGCGCAAACTTTGGATGATTTTAGGAATTAGAAACTAGAAAATTAGAAACCGAATTGCGCCCTTATTTCATCATGTATAACGTATACAGAAGTGGCTTATTCAACCTGTATGAGGGGCTCGCTATAGTTAATAATCGTGAGAGTCATCGACATAATGGAAAATTGATGGCGATATTTACATGACAATATTTATTTATTCCTACGCATATTATATATTATTCTAACCTGTTGTTATAACCTGCGTGTACAATATTATACCGATTAAGTATAAAATCTAATGTGTTTATAATGATTTTTGAAGTGGTGGCCTAAGGGGATGAGAAAAAAGAAAAGGTTTTCAAGTTTTGTGAAAGGTTGAAAATCCCACTGACGTACAAACGTAGCACACGCACAGCTATGCCAAGCATTGTAATAATATAAGACACGTTTGCGAGCACGTAATGAAGTCACGCTCTCGAAATGAAAAAAATAATAATAATAAAAATAATAAAAAACAATAATGCATATTGATCGATGGCGACCGTAGGAAAATATTTCGGGGGATTCCGATATTTTACGGGAGGTGTTTTGTATTTTTCAACGGTAATAAATAATTTGTAATTTACAACTTAAATACAAATTTAACAGTACTGTAATATATTTCGAGGGGGTTCAATCCCCTGCGTTCGCCACTGATATTTTGATTATTTGTCTACTTATTATCATCATTGTTCATAGTAGTATATTGCATGCGATATGTTTGTCACCTTGAGTACGTAATTGATTTGTAACAGTCTGCAGCTGCCGATCAACGTCGGTGGCATGACCGGCAGGACCAGGCCGTCGGCGGAATCCCACTGCGATTCGCTGCCGGTGCGTATTGGTTCGCCGATGTACTCCAACACCAAGTGTTGCACGTCCTTTTGGTTTTGTACGCCCAACATACCACGGTCCACCGAATAGTGTACGTTCTGAAAACAACGCGAAAACATTAATTATAATAATTTATAGAAATTTATAAATATATAATAATAATAATAATAATAATAATAATAATAATAATAATAATAATAATAATAATATATGTATATAGTTTCCGGAGCCGTGGATAAGTTTCGGATCAGTCCAACTTCGTATAACATCGTATAACACTAACACGTGTTAAATTTGAAAAATAAAAAGTACACCTATGTCCTATATCGAACGTCAGTGAAAAATGTGTGAAATAATTGGTCATATAATGATGAAAACAAAGTTGATATATACCTAACCACGTTATATTGCGTGTTTTTCATTATTGGGATGTCATCTATATAGAAACCATATCATAATCAGGGGCGTATCATTCCAGTATTTTAATAAGTCTGCACTCCGCAAAACAAATAGCAAGCCAAAACAAATTATTAATTGGGTCAATGTGCAGATTTTGTAATCAACACTTAAAAAAAAATCGCACTTCAACTTAAACGTATGTCACATAGATAAAAATTCTAATTATATATCCAAATCTAAAATCTCCAATTTCAAAATTGATTCTTATGACATTTTTCACTAGTAACTAAACTCAATATACCAATTATTATTTTGGTTATAAATATCACTTAGAATATTTAAAAATAATTATAACCACAAATTAGTTAGGTACTATTACAACTATTAAATAAAAATACTGTCTATTTAAACTTTATATACAAAATTTATTCATATTGTATTGTTATATTAGTATTACCTAGTATTGTAAGTTAACAAAAATATAATAAATAATAATGATTGGTATTTTTTTTTATTTTTTAGGGGTAACACATTGATTTCTCTGTCAAAATAATTATTTTTATCAATGTTGTCGAACAAGAAGTTTAAGTCTGTCAGGTCTGATCATTACTAGACCATATTTGGCCAGTGGGAGGATAGTCTCTTTAAAAAATTTAAAATAAGAATAAAATTGTATAAAAAATTTTTTAATGATACTTATGGTAACCCCCGTTCCTCATAAGCGAATTCTGCCACTGATTGTTGGTGTTATATGTTATTGTTATTGTTTGTTTTTATTATTATTATGATTGTTATTGGCTATTATTTTTGTTATAAAAACAAAAATAATAATAATAATAATTACATTATTATTATAATATATCATGTTGTTCGTAAAGTGGTGTACATATTTTATATTATTATTAGACAAGTAGACGTATAAAATTTACTTGGCTATCTTTTTTGATCGAACCTAATTTCACTTTTAAGTGCTGTGCGTAGCCCGTGGACACCTGCCCATTCTATAGAACTATAGAAGTCTCATTTTGTTTGTATTAATTTTAATTTTTTAACATATGCGTTCAAACGCGATGAAAACGATTATTGTTATTATTATCGTTTGTTCTTTTTTTATCTCTATTTTTATTCCAACCTCATGTCAACTTTATTGAGCTCGCGATTTCTTTAAAAAGAGTTGCGTACTATAAAATATTCATAAGTATTTGCAAGTCGCAACGAGGCGCGTACTTTTTATGTGCATCGGATATTAAAGAATTCCAAACACCATGTGATCTCAGTAAACCCTTATGATGTGTTGATAGTATATATTATTAGCAAGAATATATTATAATATTATGTAGAAAAGAAATATTATAATTATGATTTTCCTATACTTTTAATATTTTTTAGATTCTAAGCAGAGTGATGAATGTATTGATTTTAGTATTTTACACTAATGTATTTTTTTCCATTTTTTTTTATTTTTTTGTCTGTCATTACGTTTTGTAGCAGTCAGCAGTAATATTGTTCCGATTCAGCAATTTTTCTGAAAGGAAAGTAAATCTAGTTGGTATTTTAGGACGTTAAAAGTACAAAATTATTAATAGCTTTCAAAAGCATCAGGAAAAACTCCTAAAAAAAAAACCGAAAACAGACATTTTTATCTAAAACCACTTTTTGGCAATATAAACTTTTAGATTCTGAACGGAGTGATGGAATCTATTTTATTTTGCTCTAACTCAAAAACGAAAAACCGGAAATACTTGAAATTTTCACCAAATGTTTATATTAACGTTTTTTAAACATGGTTAAGTTTATTCTCTCAGCTAGGACTGTGTTCCGGCCCGGAAAGCGTAACCTCCGGTAACCATGCACAGCCACCTTGGCCACAACTTTCCTGCGTATACAATATTAATAATTATAAAAGATATCGAATTTTGATAAAAAAAAATAAAAAGTTCATAAAACAACAGATTTGTTTATGTTTTTTATTACGAGAAAGTATCTGGAGACCGTGGTATTATCATGTTACTCCATATTTAATTGGCCATAAAATATACTGATTATATTACGTATATAATAATACGTATATTGATTTTCTGAATATAGGAGGGTTTTGACGATTATCGGCTTTAAGTTCTCCATATATTGTATTCGCCTGTAATTCAGCATCAGTAACTCGGGATACGAGTGGAACTTTTTTTGATGGTGTGGCGCCGTGGTGTAAAGAAAATAGAAAAATGTTTAAGCCCTCCCCCCTCAAACAAAAATCCTGGTTGCGCACCTGCAGTATGGTATGGCGTGTTATGGTTCTGTAAGGTTAGTATAGGTACTATAGCTGCGCGGACGAGTATTTGAATATTTTGCCCGCGGACTCTAGTCGAATGTAAGCACAGCCCATTATATATTATACGTATGCAGTTCTAGTGCAATAGATTATAAACGGACATTTTACGGTTCGCAAACCAATAATATATTATGTGCAATAAAACAATTCAATTAACATTATACAAAAATATGTATAGTTATTAGACGTAGTACATCGTTTCGGTTGGACGTAGATTGGATATAGAGATATTATGTTCAGCGGATGTATATATTGATTGATACGGTATATAATATAGTATACTCGCGTAAGTTGAATATTTTAACAAACACACAATAATGTTTTAACTCTGACATCAGCTGCTCAATTGCGTTTGCCGTGTGAACACCTGCTGGGAAATACTTAATACATACTAATACTTATACGTAGTATACTGCATGTATGAAACACGTCTGATAAATGTTGATGAATTTAGGTTGCGAACGATTAATCTGAATGAATAATGAACGAATTCGGTGTAGTGTCCGTTGGGAGGTAAATTACACGCGTTTGTACATATTATTATGTGCAACGCGAATTATGAATGGGTATAGCAGATCAGTGTTAGTGATTTAATATGTTTACTACCTAAATCGGTATGGCCAGTATTTCAAATAGAAAATGAAACGTATTCGTTTTCGAATTACTATATAATAATATACAGAGTGTTTCAGGACGACTTGACATATGTAATAATTTTTTTTCTATCCGTTATATTTAATTTTTAGTTAATATTATAGTAATATATCTCAACAGAATTGTATTAAAATATTTTAGACTCTGAACGGATTGAAGAAAATATTGATTTTACATTGATGTGTGTTTTTTTTTTTTATTTATTTTTGTGTCCGTCATCACATTTTGGAGTACGTACTTGGGCAAGTCAAAAGTTAAACATTTTCAATAGGTACTTTATAAAACCCTCGATTTTTCGCAATTTATAGACCTTTGAAATATTTGATTTTTTAAATTTTTTTATAATTGTTGATAAAAAAAAAAAAAATTGGCTGGAAAAAAATATTTGAAAATTTAATAGAAGCATCCTGAGAAGTTTTTCTTACTGTCGTTCAAAAATTATTGGAATACAGTGGCATAATTATTTTTATAAACATTTGAAAAGCAAATATTGATATAATATTACAACTTAAATATTATATAATATAATATTTTTGACTACCTAACTAATCATCTCCGTTCAGAATCGTTTTTCGTATGCAATAATACCTAGCGTTACATACAGATTTAATAAACCCCCTACTGTATAGCAAAGTGAGTCCCCGTCAGGTTCTTTTTTTTAACTTAAAAACTTGCATAGTATATTATTTATAAGGGTGTAAGCGTGTTTACTATAAAACATTTTTTACCGTTACAGTCTCATTTGCTATAAAAATGTCTTAAGACAATTAATGCTGGGCGATGGCATTCAAATAAAAAATATATTTTATTACACAGTTATTTTTCTAATTAAAATATATTATTATAACTTACGATTTGTATATTTGTACGTAAATAAAATAAGCAAAATATATGCTGAATCAATGAAGACTGGAGGTAAGACTATAGGAAAAAGAGAGCTCTATCCAGTAAAAGGACAATATTTTGGATTTCCATTCCCCCCTTATATAACTTGGGGGACCTCGGTGTAATATCTTTTGAGACGTTCATAAGAACTGTCAGAAATTGTTATTATTCACTGAATTAATACCATCGGATTCGGATGGTGGGGTATTATACCTTGAATATAAAATATTTCCATATCACACGAGATAATAGTGTGCGATTATTTCAGCTTAGCCTTAGAAACTCAGTTTTACCTGCAGTAATCTGACTTTAAGCCTGATGTCCTTTTCGTTTTGATTTTTTATGTTCGCTTTTAGTCTCAGTGCCTCGCCGCATACGTACGCCGACCTTTCCAACAAGCACTGCAATACCACTCTATTGCTTTTGCAACACAAACAACATTTAGTCCGTTTTTCCAATGCACCAATAGGTTTCTGTAAAAAAATAAAAATAAAATAAAACAAAATAATGTAAAAATGTTGAATAAATCCATGGACTTTATTGGAAATAAAATTTAATAGCTTTATTAAAGACCCATCCGTATCCCTGGCCGCGCGCGCGTTTACGTGTATACTACACTATACGTGTATCAGGTTTACGTGCGTATTGTTTTATACTTTGGGAGATTTGAATATTTTACCGTGAATAAATAAAAACTAAAAGATCCGGGCCGAGCTATTTTCAGTAAAGTTTACTACCCCATTTGTATAACGTTTTATTCTATATCGAGTGTATACACTATACACCTGTAAACCTGATGTAATGCAACCCACATAAATCCAAAATTCCCATGGCGAAACACCCGTGCAACTTCGCAGTACACCGTTTCATCCCTTTTAGAGTTCCAACGCGCTTTTAGTGAACCGACCTGATGTACTGATGTAGCTTAATAAGACAACAGTGCAATAAATCACCAACTTACAGCATTTCTCGTTCCTGTTATTTTGAGTTGTTCCCAGAACTTTTGACAAAACAAATTATATCTTACACATATAATATATTACGATTTATGACTTTTGGTATCTATGGGTGAACGGTTTTATTCATGTGATATCTACATGTTTTTTAACCAATATTGCGGTTATAATTTATTTATAGTATATTACTAATCTTACCCGAGCATATTAATATAAATATCGACAGCAATTAGATTGTCATTAAATCTAATGAAGAATTTATTGAATCCAAAAATCGTTGATAAACATATTATTAAAATATTATTAAATATAAAATAATTATTTAATGATATTTCTGGACCACATATTTGTCTCGGGGATATGTGCAATATGCGTCATGGCGTGATAACATTTTTTAGAGACTTAGATTGCTCTTGGAAAAATATTCCACCCATAGTTCTATAGCTTAATGTACAAATTTGATCTCGAAAAATGGTTAAAAAATGTACAGAACCATTGGAGTAAACAATCAATAATCTATATGAAAAATTCAAATACTAATCCTTCACTGATAATTGCTATATTTAAAAAACGACAAATCAAGTGAATTTGAAGCTTGATATTATAGTGGTTCCGCTAAATTTTTAGATGTGCAATAAAAAAAAAATGTTCTAAAAATTTAATACCTAAGGAGGGTAATACGGGTAAAATAGTATGAAAATGAAATCTTAATTTCTTGGTCAGATTTTTCGGAAGGAGGTAAAAAAAGCAAAAACATTAAAGGTACCTAGTTACTTATAACTGCAGGATTCTATGAATTTATATTTTCTCGAATGTATACTGTAGATATGCAATAAGGAAGTATCTTAAAATATGTTACGTTATTTAATCGGATTATTAACCATCATGTTAGAAAATTCTTATTACGGCCGGCTGTGAGTTTTTATGACGTACCTACCTCTGACCCATTCGGCCCGTCGAATACAAACTAACATAATTACCTCCCCAAAGTACCAACTAGACGGAATTCCTTTTCAGAACAATTAAAGGTTTCTGGTTTCAATGCATCGGAACACTCCTTTTGGCTGACATCGTGTATATTATAGACACAAAACTAAAAAAAAAAAAACTCATATCATAATAACCAATAATAAACATTTCTTGTTTTACTCAGAATGTAAAATAATATTTATTTACATAAACAATTATTGTTAAATGTAATTGATCTAATAATAATATGTAGTATGAGAGACTCAACAATGGGACCCAATGTTTTATTTACAAGGAATTGAATTAAATAAATAAATAAAAATTAAATAATAAATGTATAATCTATCTGTATATAATATATTTATATATTCAATTACTACTCACTCACTACTCACTGTTTATCGCTGCATCGCAAAGACGACTAATCGTATTAACTTGAAATTTAATATAGTGGTTTCTTTAATGCTCCAGAATCTAGAATCTGGGTGTACAACAAAAAGGGGTTTAAAATAATGTTTGTCCCGATAAATACGGTTATTCCATACGAAACCGAGTAATTTAGCGTATAGCCAAAATTACCGTACCGAAAAATATGTAACATATTGTTGTAATAGCGCTTGCAAAACGTGAGGTCTTAAAGTATTCGTTACAATTAATTACACTATAGGTGTGGAACACACAAAAGAAACCTCTACGATTTTAACACGAGTTAAAGTTCTGGAATTTTCTCACAAAGCTCCAAGTACTAACTTATCTATGCATTTAATTTATGGCCATAAATTAAATAATAATAATGTAAGTTACTCCGGTGAAATGTATGCGAGCATTTTCAAAGAGATTTTGTTATAACGCAAAGGTTGAAAAAAAAATGAACATAATATCTTATCGTTACGGTTTACAATATAGGATCACTATTTGTATAGATGTGCATCAAATAATTTTTAATTGTTAAATTTTTGTTTGCCATTATAAATCATTCGTTGTTGTAATCGCCTACTCATAGCAAAGTGCTAGTAAAAGCTAGACAAATGCTGCCTGTAGCACGTATATTTGACTGTATTTCTCTGAACGCATTAAATTAATTTCCTCGTTGAATTAATTAAACCGTATATTATTACTAATTCGTGTTTCCTATGCGTATGTATTCGCATGGCTGCCGGCATGTTTTACCACGCTTTGTTTAAATGTGTTTACTCTGTTTAATCATTTTACCAATGTCAATTCGAATACGTCGAAACGGCGAAACCCATGCGTAGGCTAAACAAGTATACGCACATCAATTATTATTATATCGGTTATAATTTATTGTTAGACTAATAAATTACACTAACCAGAAAGTTGGTTGGATTGATCGTATAAGTGCGTGGGAGGTTATGTGTGTGTATGTGGGTGTATTTTTATGATCTGTATATTGATACCCCATGAAATATTGTGTTTATAAAGCTTCAGTTATCAATTTGAGGTTTGGGTGTTAGCTAATGAAAAATAAAAATAAAAACAGTTCATTGATGTATATATATATATAAATAATATTATGATGTCATAGAATATTTAAAAACACGTTAAATCCTTAATATTCTACATGTAAGAATTAAAAGTTCATCCATTGAGCTGAAATCTAATTGTATAACTGTAATTATAATCTCGGTTTTATTCAAACCATACATCGTCGAGTCTCTAGTGTCTTATGAACGATCATTTTGAAACAGTTTCACGCATTTTTATATAAGTACATAATATAATTGTAATATAATATAATAATAATATACAAAATAAGTGCAATAAATGTATCTATTTGATATTATAAATCTTTTATTACAATCAGACATTTCAGGTACATAATTTTCTTTACTTCAATAAAGTATTTTTTTCAGGAAAGACATTTCTATGAATTTTTTAACATTTTCGTTATTTTCAAATACAAAATATGAAATTAATAATTAATAATATAAATACAATTTCTGTGTATACATAGGTCTTTACTTTATGTTTCCATTGTTACAATTATTAAATTGTTTTAGTGTTGCACTGGATAGTCGCAATATGTGTGTGTTACCGATTATTTTAAAAATGAATAAAACTTGATTGTTAATTTAATCGGTAATAGGATTAAAACCTTCTTCGAGATATACTCTACTATTTAAGAAAAACCGTACGATTATTTGCATTATTAGGATCGAATATTCCAATTTATAATGTATGGAATATAGATGAAGATATTTATAGTGTATTATTTGTATATTATACATAGGTAATATACTTACAATACTTACATGATTGTATACAATATTCAACATTTGACATGACATTTTTAATTTGAAAATCAAACCATTGTCACACGTTCGTCCTATTGGAATTATTCAAGCAATTAAAACCGAATTGTAAATGTTTAATCGGTACGATGTGCACATGGCGCGACACGTAAACGACTAATGAGTACTTAAATCGTTAATCGTTCCGTGGATAAGATCTGCATGGTTTTAATTTTTCGATTTTTTTTTTTTTTTTAATTATATAAACGTTCCGAATATCAAACAAAGAATTTGAGCTCTGTAAAAGTACGATGTTACTGCGATTAGCGAAGTTAGTTTATCATGATGGAAGTTGCAATAAGTATTCATCTAAAAACTTACTTTTAACGACACAGAATCTATATTATAGAATACGGATGATACCTATTGAAAATTGAAATGACGTTCAGACTTAGTCACTTTATGATAGGTTTACATGGCCTTGGCGTAAGTACACACTATAAGTACCAATATACACTACAAGTGGCTGTAGATATAATTAGATACGTTCTTGAACCTTTGATATTATGTGTAGTTATTAAATAAAAGTAATTTACTGGCCAAAAATAGAGAAATAAATGTGTTGATTACATCGAATTGACATAACATCAATTTTGTTGACACTTTATGCGAATTTTAGTACACGTCTCTAGAACTGATATGAGTTTCGTGATAATTGAATATTTTTTAATCAACTAATGTTTTTATTTATTTGGGGAGCGAGAAAAAAAAATATTTACCTTTTTTTCATTAATAAACATCACCTCCTTTATATTAATCACCTTTTTTTGCCAACTAATAAACTAACTATAACTAATATTAATTAGTTAATTAATTAAGTAAATTTTGCTTAGTAGGTTTTCTTTAATATGTTCAAAAGAAGTCGTGGTTATTCCCATCAAGGTTTTCTATGGTTAATTTGAAAAAATAAAATAAATAATAAGATAAAATATATTTGAATTTGATCCTCTGAAAACGGGATTGATTATAATTAGATCCATAATCACTTTTACATTTCAGTATCATTTCTACAAATGGAATGATTTCGACACGAATAATTGTTAAGATTTTTAATTTCATGTAGAATTTTATAGAAATATAAATTTTTCAATTATATGAGAGAATTTAACAATTTTATAAAAGGTTAATACAATAAATTTAATAGGAATTCAAATTGTGGTTTATTCGTAGTTTCAAATAATTTTCTCAGCTGGTTTAGAACCGTGCGGAAAGAACATTGAAAATTAAAATTTTCTCAGTGGAACGATGTAACAGTAGAAGTATTCGAGTGTAATAATTTTAGATTCAATCGATTGATGCATACGCACGATTTATCGTACAAAAAGGGTGTTCAGAATACAGATTACTAAAAATCATGAATATTTTTAAAAAATAAACTATCTCTCTCAATTAGATCTCTCTAGTTTTCACTCGGAAATCGAGTACATTTAAAAAATTGTTTTCGTCTGCACGTAATGAATGTATTGTGTTATTATTGTGGTATACGTGCATATGCGTAATATGCGTACAGATATATATATATATATATATATGTATCATATTAATATAAACGATTCTCCGTAAAAGTTCGAGGGAACCTATTTTTATTTTTCTGTCTACTATTTAATCGAGCTCCTCCCCTCAGAAGGAAAGTGCAAAAAACAATAAATAAAATGCATATTTGTGTTTATGATTGTAAAATGACAATTAAAATCAATACAGTATTATATACGAGCGTCCTATATACTAACGAAATGACCTAGTATGAGCACACCTATATATTATTATAAAAAATCATTTTTTCCAATTTTTCGTAACACACACTATTTTTTTCCCTCTGTCGAGGGTACAATTTTTCATAGTCCTTTTGAAATATTTTGCTCAACCGTTAAAACGAAATTATAACCATACACTCATAAAGTCTATTAATAATATGTACCGTCTATAGTATCAATTATAGTTTATACTTACAAAAAATCGTTAAATTACCTTCTAACATTTCAATATTTACAAGTGTTACAATACTATGACGTATTCCGTACGTTTATTCATTTTAATAGTTATTGTCAAACTTGTATTTCCAATATACAATCGTTTTGGTACAAATTGTTTTTTTCTCTTTCTTCGAAAACCATAATAACAGAGTTCGGCAAGGCTAGAAAAAATGATTGTTCTCGAAAAGCGCATCACGTATAGATGAACCCCGTGGCACAGGAAATAATTTACAAATAGACATAGGCATCTATATAATATTCAAATTTTGTAATATTATGTTCGCACGTGAAAGGGAAGTGCATTTTGAAATTTCGTTGAGCGCTAAAAGCCAATTTACGTAACAATGTGATATTATTAGTTTCTTAAAAGATTGATTTTAGAATATTCAATTCACGTTCAGAGTAGGTACGAAAAACGCGTGAATAAAAGACAAAACGGACCTATATCATCGTATTCAATTACGGGATGAGATCCGCGAGTGTTATTTTCATTTTTATAACGGTAATCACGTATAGGTACCTACAAGTTATGGTTGGTTTTCTATTGTGCACGGTATTATATATTTCATATCGTCGTCCTGTGCGTTATCGTTCCACAAAAGAACACTGTGCCACGTGATTCATACATACGGCGATGACGACGTGATAATTAATGATCCAGCTTGTATAAAACATTAAATATATCCGTGCGCAGAAGTTTGGTGCGCGCTTACTCGTGCGGATTAAAAAGTGGTGCGGTAATTTTGCGCGCAAACTTTTAGACTTTATTATACAAGTGTATCATTGTTTATCGTAGTAATTATTTTTCCCACGAAGACGGGCAGGTAAAACAAAGAGGGGGGAGGGGAGGAGGTATCCACTGCCGTCCACGAATCCTATAAACCCATATTATAACATGGTTCGCAGTCGACGTACACATAATGATACTTTTTATCTTGATATATTTAAAAAAAAAAGAACCGGACGGGGACTCGCTGTGCTGTACAGTATAGGGGGTGGAGTGCACCTCGTTCATAGGATTAGTCATTATAATGGTAATGTTTAATCTGAATGCAATGCTAGTTAGTAGTTATTATTGCATAAGAAAAACGGTTCTGAACGGAGACAATTTGTTAGTCTGGAAAAGGTATATTATATAATATGTTGTTATATTTAAATTGTAATATTATGTCAATATTCGCTGTTCAAACGCTTATAAAAATAATTTGTGCATATGGATTTCAATAATTTTAAAACGACAGTAAAAAAGACTTCTGTGGAATCTTCTATTAAATTTTCAATTATTTTGTCTTGGCCAAATTTTTTTTATCAAAAATTAAAAAAAAAATCCAATATTTTAAACGCCTATAAATTCTTTAAAAATCGACAAAATATTTAGCAAAAAAAAAAAAAATAACCTAAAAAGAAAATGCTAATCTAAACAACTGATAAAATTTTGTCTGACTTATAGTTCTTAAATAATAATAACAAATATTTAAAATTGTTTGAGAACAAATCGTTATTTTATGCAATTTTGTAAACATTTTTCCTAAAGGTCGGGTAGAAATTTTTTTATAGTTATTTGAAATGTATGGATAGTCTTGTGATAAAATGTTCAACATTAAATATAAATACAAACATTTTTATGAATTTTAACTACAAAATTACCTGTAAATTATTGCAATTTTAACATACTTCAAACAAATTTGAAATTTTTGGATTATAAAAAAAAAAATTGTGTGGAACGACTTACAATTTTTTTTAGTTGCGATAATAATTACTTCTATTAAACTTTGTATTAAATCGAAAATTTAATTTATCTATAAATAAGTCCACAAATGTCACTCCGTTCAGAATCTAAAATAAAAATTATTTATTAAATGCATATTATTATTGTTATTACATAGCTTAGTCGCGTACTTATTGTGTAGATCGACAGACGACAGTCTAATAATCGTTTGCCGTGTACAGAGTGGTTTTTTTTAATTTTTAAGCATACCTATATTATGTTTACTCCCTTTTTGTACGTCTACATTACTTACTTATGCATGTTTTCAAACACCCTATTTTCCGGAAAATACGTATGCGTACTACGTTCCAATAAACAGAGTTGTGTTTACCTTTTAAAATGTAAGAAATATCCTGGGGCTATAATATCAACTTTTGTTTTCCATGGTGAGATCATTAAGAACTTTTGTACGCAAATAACTATATTCAGTTCACTTTTCTGGAATATTTGATGTAACGTAGCTAACATAAAATGGGCCAGTAATTTCGTAATGATTAATAATACTTATAGTAATTTCTTTTTCAAAAGTATTATGTTAAATAAAGTAAGATTATTTTACGCATATTGCAGCTTGTTCCAATGGGTGTTTTAGTAAGTCAACTAAGTGCCCTTGAATATAATTTTGTTGTTTTGCAATAGGTACTACAGCAGTAATTACCATTAATGTTTAAATTAATAGCGGATTATTCAACTTTTATATTCATATAATGATACGTAAGTGCAAAAAAATGTGATTTAACCACTGGGGTTTCCATTTAAATGAAATTCGTTCAAACGACAATATTAAAATTATTAACTACCAAATGATTTTACTTAAAATAATGCAACGGTTTTGTAGGTTGTTCAGATGTGTTTATAATTGCATATAATTGCAAAAATATCTATTGATTATTTTCACAACAAAATTGCCGATCATTTTAATAGATTATTACACGTTTAATACAGCAATACTGCAGAAGTAGGTACCTATATGATATACTCACGCATCCGCTTTTTCAGTTCAGGACAACGAAAACGAGCGAAAATAAAATAAATGAACAACGTAAAACGACGGAATAATTAATTATGACTGCGAACGTGATTCATCCTCGCATCCAAATCGTATTATACGAAACTATACACATTTGATTGCACTTCAAATTTCAACAATTCTCTATGGTCTATACTCTATACATGGTCTCGACGTTTACAAATTGCTGAAACGAGTGTAACATAATGTAATTGAAAATCATTCAAATAGTGTACTTTCGACACATCGGTTCAGAAATTTTCAACGAGACTTTTCCACTTTCTATTATATACTATTTGTATCCATCGATTCTAAAACTATATAGATCGTTAAGGTATTGTTATAATATTCAGGGCTTTGAGAGATCGTATTTAACTAATTCGATTCAGCTGCACGTGAAACAATATAATGAAAGAAATCGATAAATCATCAATAATGCCAATATTTTATAATAGGTGTAGGTCATAGAAGATGTGTATAGTGTTTTATCACACACAGTTTTTATAAAAATCAGGATGATGAATGATTACGCTTAATTGCTAAAATGTTTTGTTTCTGAAACATTATTGAGGTATTCAAATGTATATTTTTACACAATATTTATATGTACATATCGGTACGTTTTTAATGGATAATGGTATCTATAATACTCGTAGTGCTGTCGATATGACAAAACGTTTTTGATTCTAACGAAAACAAATATTGAATAAATTATTTTATTATTATATTATCATATTATATCTTTAAGAAGTAAAAACAAAAAATTGATCAAGAAAAACTATAAATATTACGACATATTTTAAAACCACTACTATATTCGACTAAGCACTAATAATTTTTATTTTTTGAACTGTTGAGTTTGTGAGTTAAAAAATATCAATTTCTGGTTATAATGTACATTTTTATGCATTTTTGTAGCATTTTTGGTACAAGTTAAATATTTTTACTACTAAAATATGTCACGTATAAAGTCATAATGAAGGGCTGGATAACGGAATGAAATTGTATAAAATAATTTTCAATATGATACACACCCTTTTACGGGCTATTTTGCCAAGCAAATGTTGGTGATTAATTTAGAGGAAACACCGGAAAAGGGTCTTTTATAATTGTAGAATCAATATTGTAAAGGCCAAAGGGTGAAATGTATAGATTGTATTAATAAATAAAATTGCAGGAAACAGAAGGACAACAATACTAATTTTTCGAAAAATGTATTATCATCAACAGTAATGTTCAATATTGATTGCTTTTTCACATTATGAAATAATACATTTTTGTTGGTGTATCTTAAAAGGATACCCATACTGATATTACGATCGTATAACACTTATAAACTGTATGAATAAAAAATTATCTAAAATTGTGTTTACAAATATTTATTTAAAAACAATGTTCATAGTGTAGATAAAACGATTTATGTTAATTTATTCATTCGTTTAATGTGTTGTATTTTTCTTGCTTACATTAAAGTTGATTTTCTTTGTATAAAGAAAACTTTTATATTATAATGTGAAAATTTGTATTTATTATGTTTTATTTTTTGATGTATTAGTTGAAAATGTACAATGCTTATACATCATTTTTGTATTACGCATTATTGTTAATTGTTATTATATTAACTATGTATACCTATGGTTATTATACCTATAACTCAATGGTTAATTATAAATTTTAAGCGTAAATTATAATTATTGTTAAGCAGAATAATTAATATCATCACCATTACTAATTATTGGGATTACAGAGTAAACAAATAAAACATTTCTTTTTAGCGTTTTTACACTTTTTAATTTATAAAAATGGACTTGTCCGATATTATCACGAACTTTCAACTTATACATTATTCATCTTAACTTAAAATAATAAACAGTGTATATACAATTTTACTAACAGGCAACTGCTATAAACATAATTGTTGCAAATGTTCAAATATAATGTTTATTATACTATACAATTCTCTCTGAGGGTTAAGTTTATTTATTTTTTTTTAAATTTAAATTCCAGCCTTAAAACCCTTTTTTTTTTTTTTTTTTTTTTTGTTATGAACCATACGGGTAGGACTTATTACGAAAGTTAAGTAGGGTTAGGTAAATGGTCCATAAAAATAAAAAATAAAAAGATGACCCTTATTTGTGCAACCTTAATATTTCACATGCTACACAGTATTTCCATGACGATATATTCAGAAGAGATTGATGAGCATTTTATTTTTATTTCAAGTATGATCTAAACTCAGTTTTAATGAGTCTTTTATTCTTACATGCACAATAGATCTGTAGGTATAACATTAAGTCTTATATTTTTGACGACACTCCTTCGTTTGCTTAATCATTATAAGCACTATTGTCACTTTAATTATGAAATTTTTATTAATATAATATTATTTTGACTGTGATTTCAATTATGTTCCGTATATTATGTACATTTTTTCTTCTTGTATTCATCAATCATATTTACTTGAACTAACCCGTTTTAGTTTTTAATTGTTTGCACATACACACGGTCGGTTATTCGTGCATCGTGCCCCAATGTTTAACTGTCATTTATCATCATTTATCAAACTATTATATTATTATATGTGTTTATTATATTATTATTGTAGTATGCTACTATTTAGGGATTCATATAGGTAAGCTTGATCCTTGGAAAAAAAATTTGTCCGTCTTAGCACTAATACCTCTTATAATTTGATTAATACATACTCGTATTATAATATATGTATGTACCAGAAGTTGATAATAGTTATTACCTATAATTTTAAAATATTTATAGGGCTTTTATTTTTAATGTTTGGTACTCACACGTTCTTATATTTATTTTTTTACAGATATGAGTAAAATAATAAATTATTTGCCATACTACAATTGCCAATGCCGTATTCACACGTTAGGAAATCATGAAACATTTAGAATTTACAACATTTGCACCGGACAACAGATAACCATGAACTTATTGCAAGTGTTTCTTTTTTTTTTTTATTTCGAAAACTATTACTGTATTTTATACATATACACTTACGTTCACCCAATCAATGTAGCTGTTGATCAAATTGTTATAGTTGTTTCGCTAAATTAAGTAAATAAATGTGTTTTAGAATGATATGTTTTTCATTTGGTGATTTAAAATTTAAGCAGCCAATTTTGAAGGTCTTTTGCAGGTTAAATTTAAACGAAAATTTACTAAAAAAATAATATAAAAAATATAAGACCGAACTTGCAAAAAAAGTAATTACATTAATTTAAAGTTATTCAATTGATTTAAAATAATTTAAACTGCATTGTGAAAATATATAGCTGTACTCTTACAATGATAAATATTTGTATTTAAAAATATAAAACAATGAATTACGATTATATTCAATATTCAATTTAATGCATTGATATTATTTTCGATCTATAGTTAAAGTCGTTCGACTACTGCGATTCCATTGATATTTAAATTTTTAATCAATTTAACTTTATGTTTGATAAATGCAAATAATTTATTGATTATATTAATGAAATACCTTTGTTTTCAAATGCAAAAGAAATCTCTTGCTTCCCGACTCTTGTAAATTATTATATAGTTCATCCGACACCTAAGTGTTCCGACAGCTAACTGTTTACATATTATCAAATATGTAATTATAATCTAAGAAAAAAATGACGCTCTATAAAATGGCGATTTTGAAACGATGAAATTACCACTAAAAGTGTGCATGTTTCAATATTGCCACCTACCTTCATAATAACAACAAGTTACGGTACACAAATAACGTTCAACATATTCGTGTACTAATTTTTAGCAGATCGTACTGTGATCGTATGTGATCGGATACCTACGTAGGTATGTCGTTCGCCGTATACATTATATTATTTGAAAGTAAATCGCAAAGTATAACGCAATAACTGGAGGGAGGGGGGGGAGAGAAATCGACCGGAGACACGGTTTGTAGGTATTATTCATCCGCTCACCAGATATTGATCGTCCATGCAGTCGATGTGTGGTCCTATGATGGTGAAGTATTTCATCCCTTGGGGTGGCGACGCGTACGGTATGTCAAGTGTCACCTGAAAATATACGAGTTCGAGATGTTGATGAGGAAGGAATAAAAACGAAATAACTGTGCCTAGCGCGCGTGTATATAACTTAATGTATATAATATTTACCTTGATATAGTACCTGACGTATCCGGGTTTGCTTTCAAACGAACATGGCAGCGAGCTCTGAGGAAGTTGGAATTTGAACGGGAAGTGGTGAATTCCGCGAGGCAAAATTGGAGAAGGACCATCTTGTCGGTCTACTAGAGTAAATTTTTTTCGCGAAAAATTATATAATATTTATTTTATAAGTATTTCGTATATATTGTAGGTATATATATTTTTTTCACGTCTGGCTACGTGCGCACACGCAACGTTTACGTTTTTATTACAAACCTTTTCCGAATATCAATGACCGGTTGTCGATAAAATATTGATCATCTTTTATGGCCGAACGATCTCCACTGACCAACACTTGCCATTCCGCGTGAGCTTTGCCCCTGAGAACTATTCGTACAGCTGTAAAATACATGACGTTTCAAATTATTATCAAAAGTGTCGCGTTTTCATTTATAAAATATGTATGGTATAATGGTATTGAATTAGAACGAGTCAATCAAGTGAAAGGATTTAGGTGTAGGTATGGCTGGACTCCTCTCTCTTATTTAACCATCATTATATAGATATTTAGAATAGAGCATCTTCAACGTTAGGCTTTATAAGCCGAGGCTGCAACAATTTTGATAATCTTACAGCCCTAATATCACTTTATTGCACATTTATTAGGTCAATTTCAGATTACAATTTAATAATCTGATCTCCTTACGCAACTGGTCTGATTAATTCTATTGAAGCGATCCAGAATCGCTTTTTGAGACTTTTTATTATCAAATGCAAAATTCAACGTTTGCCTCACACTTCATTTAAACCTTTACTTTGTTTATTTAAATTTTGATACTCTTCAAGTCAGAAGGTTAAAACAAGATGTTTGTTTTGTATATAAACTTTAGAATAGCTAGTTATATGTCTGGATTTATTAATTAATTTAACGTTTTTACTTTTTAATTCCTGGTCACACAATTAGACAATCTGACACTTTTTATGTGTCATTCTAACGTACTTTATATGGTAAAAATTCTCTGTTAACTAGAACCATGAAACGTGTAAATAACTTTAATATTGATATTTTTATTTGTAATTCTGTTGATTATTTTAATCTTAATCTTAATAATTTAATCACTTAACATTGTACATTTTTTCGTTGTAATTCATTGATTCTTTATTCCATGCTAGTAATTTAATCACTTTGCTTATTGTACCTCCACAACACTTTATAATACTTTGTACATCGTACTAACTAATTGTTAGAACTATTGTTCTAACAATAGTTAATGTTCTACATAAACTATTGTAATTGGGCTCGCCCGTTTAATAATAAATAAATAAATAACTAAATAAATGAATCATATAATATATATATATATTTTGTATAAATTTGATTTTTTAATGTGTCCGCGCGTGTTGTGTTTAATCTAATTTCACTGTATAATTAAATTTTCAAGTGACACAATCATTCAAACCACTGGGTACTACAAATATGATTATTTATTATGTAATAATAATTCTAAGTAAATATAATGTATTTAAAAAAGACTCTTATTCATACATACATAAATATATATATACTGTGTGCATATAATATGTACGTGACATATTTTATTATTTTTAACTCGATGAATAGTTTTTATTGACATTTCTGAAAATAAAGTTTACTGAGAATTCAATATAGGTAGGTAATCCTATGTTAGGCAGAATAATTTTATACGTATCTGCAATACACATTTTCTTATTATTTGGCACATTCGATTATTGCATTCGGTTTAAAACTTAATAGAGGTGATGAGCCAAAAGATGTAAAACGTATTTTCGAAAAAATATTTTTACTTTACGATGACTATACCGACATATCACGCGTGTATGTTACAATATTTATTTATTTATTATAATTATACGATCTGGGATCTTTTAAAATACAACATTTAATGAAACAATATTAATATAATGATCATAATAACTAAAAAGTAACCATAGAGACAATTTTCATCAAATTAAAACCAAGTTGTTAAAGATAAGATCTGCATTGGCTATCGAGATGAAACATTTCAAATGTTCATTAGCTATATAATTGGTGGTGAGATGCACGGGACATAAAAGAGAGCAGCGGAACGGAACTTTAAAACATATTAGAGATAAAAGGACTGGTGAATCGATGTCATTGTTTAATAACCCTTTAAGGAATTTAATACCAGCGATACGTCGACGCTCAGCTAAGGGAATTAAGCCAAGAGTAGTAACAACTGGTATATAACTATGAGGTTCACAAGGAATTTTTAGTATTGCGTAGAAACTTACGTTGAACAAGTTCAAGCTGCCTTGAATTATCAGTAGTATGAGAGTCCCCAGACTATAGCTCTATATTCCAAAATGGGACGTACAAAAAGTGATTTTAATGATAATTTTAGTTGAAAGTCTTTCGTCAATCGCATGATAAAACCAAGAGTTGTAAGAGCCTTGCAATACACGCGTTCAATGTGAGGGCTAAGACTTGGGTTAAGATTATAGCTAAGCTTGAAACCTAGGTTCATTACATAGTCGATAGTGTGAGAAACAGCATTACCATTAAGGAGTATGGGGAATATAATAGGAGAGCTGCATCTAGTAAAGGAAATAATTTTGCATTTAGGGAAGTTAAGTATTATTAAACCCAAGATATTAAACCATTTACAGCAACGATTCCCAATTTGTTATGTGCAAAGCAAAGAAAACGACAGTGGTGTAAAACACGATGAGGGCTGTAAGTGAAAATCGAAAACAATATTGGCGATAGATTACTACCTCAAAGGACACCTGACAAAACCAAAAATAAATTAGATTTAGCATCAAAAACTTCAAAAAGGTCACAGGTTGGCGACATTTGCTTAGGCGGGCCTGTTACACGGTGCTCCGGCAAATATGACCGAGACCGGTGGTCGGAGCACACAGGATTTTAAGAAATATTAAAAAAATAAATAAATAGAACAGTACAATAATTACAAAAAAATTGTTTAATTTTGAATCGGCCTGCAGTATAAAACTCAATGATAAGAAGAAATAATGAAAGTATTAATAATTAAATAAAAAAAAAAAACTGTTCAAAAACATACTGTTACAATATTTAAATATTTACCGGCCAAGGTATGTTGAATTATTATTTACGGACTCGTCCGTCATACCACTATCTTCCCAGCAAATCACCGAGAAAAAACTTTTGTGGACTACTCCATGGCGTTGAGATTTATAAAAATACAAAATAATAATAATAAATGTAATACAGAAAAATTGTAGACGACGGCTGTTAAACATCTATAATCATTGATTGAGTTGCCATACTATTACTAAAATACTATTACTAATAGCTAATAAAATATTAAAATGAATAATATATTTTTATTCTAATGGAAATATTGCTGTTAATTCATTCGTATCACTTTCATAGTTTGATTTACTTAGCCCTAAGATGTTTAAATTATTGCTTACAGCAATTAGTTTTCTAGCGTTTTAAGCTTTTGGCAAATAAATGAAGTACTCGTAGGTACCTAATTATTAATTGTTGTATTCGGTCAAAGTGTATTTCAACTGCAGTACCATGGTTCTTGTATTTATATAACCTATGTTTGGTAAATATTTTAAAGGGTACGGATCAATGAAATTATTTTAGTTGTTTTGATAAAATGTAAAAAACGTACTAAACATTTTTCATAGTTTCAGAATACATTGTAATTAATATTAAAAGCTAATAAATAACATTAGTTACTAATGTAACTAATTGAATTTAAATTGTAAAAATTAAAACAAAAAAGTTGGTTATTAGTATTAGTAGAGAAAAACATTATTCACTAAAAAAATATAGATGTATTGACTTTAACTAGCTAATATATATTACCGTTTTTGATTAAAACCATTTTGGATTACATTCTAGCAACATGCGATATAATACCTATCCGTAGGTATAGGTTTAGGTTATAAAAGTCCGGACGAAAAAACAAAACAAAATGGATTATTATATTGAATTAAGCTCTGTTTCAGATAGTTAAAATATTTATAATACTACGGATTCGGACCCAGTTATTGTATTCGTATTTCTTGTGCGGATTTGTATTTAACCAACGTGTGGTACTCTCATATATGCTTTGTTCGCCAAAATATTTTTTTGATGGCGTTTTATTGGCATCTATATTTAATTTATCATTTGTTTTTTATTCTCACTGCACACAATATGTACATAGACGATTTTTTAGGCGTTCTTCAAAGATTTCATACTACCTATTCTAATATGCGGGTACTACCCTTTTATTGATTGAAAATTTGTCACGCATTGTCTCCTCACTGACGAGTGACGAGCGTATTTTTAAATTTCCATTCTTTCCACAGAACATTATTCTGAAGAGGTCCCACGAATATCCGAGGTTTTAACGTATTTCCACACGATTATAACTTTGTACTGTCTTATAAAAAGTTAAGCCATTTTTTTTTTAACTTTTTTACTGGTACTGGTTGCTCTTTTGTCAAACTATTGAATAAATATTTTTTCTTAAAGGTTTCTAGTCGTAGATATGGATTTACAATGTATTATATATTATGTTTTTTTCTCGTTGAAAGCATATTTTTGATAGGTAAAAATGTAGTGATATATATTGATCAAAAATATCTATATTATAAACAAAATAAATTTTATTTGGAAAATATAATCATTTGATTTCCTTTAGATTGAAAGTCATATTGAAAAAAACTACTTAAAATCGAAAGTTCACGGTACAATCGTTTTGGGCATTGTCCTACAAAGGATAATCAAAACTAGACAAATCTCCTATATATATATTTATGTAGAAAATATTGTCCAATTTTCTTTGGTAAGGATTAAAAATCTAAAAATTGTAGCAAACGTGTTTGGGTTACATAGCAGATTGTATACGATTCATGCTATGTTTGTTAGCGATCCAATAGTATTTTAAAATTGAAATATTTTATCGACATTATGTTGGTATAAGTTTCCGTGCTCTATTGTTTCTTATACGATAAAAGGTGGGGATCGCAATCTATGATTATCTGTCTCTGTCTATCGCATATTATGCACAACATATAGGGGAGTTGGATGTTTTCTATTGACAACGTACCAATCGATCTATTTATATGCGATAATGATTTTTAAAATTGATCTGAATTCATCGTAAAGTAATTTTTAAACAACGTTTTCACAATTTTTTTATTTTTGTACTTAACCTACCAAAAAATTAGCATTGATTTTTATGGTCTCAATTTCAATAAATAGCTGGCTAATACATGTTTCGGTTGTGTTCTCGATCTGGATGAACTGAACCGTACATTATTATTACGTTGAAAACCAAACCTATAACTTTGTATACGGTATACTAAGGGAGAACGCAACGAAGGGAAGATTAAAAGAGTCGAAATGTAAAAGAATAATGTTTCGTTAAAACTTTTTAACTTGCTTAACATGCGCGGTAGAGATCGATAACTTAAATAAGTTCAGAATTCGAACACGGAACACTTTGGCGCATTATAAAAACTAATAGTAAATCTTGATCTGGTAGAAACCTTAACGTTATATATATATATACAATATTATGTACGTCTATATATGTATATTACATACAAGTTGCACAAACTTAATCCGCCGGGAAATGTTTAGCAACAAATTTCGCAATCAGATTTTTTCAAATTGTACTTATTGCTAAACGAATATTTAAACTTTTTTACTTAATGTTTTCATTTCATGGACTTATAAATCCATCCGACCGTATAAAATGTTCGGTGTTGAAACGGAGTACGCACTACGGCGCAACCATCCGTTGGATGTGTACAACACGAGTGTACAAATAACGTATGATTATACGAGTTTTGCAAAAAATGCGCAACGTACTGCGAAGAACTAGCTATGCATGCGAATGCAACGTGCCTACAACGATAATGGTATATTAAAACATGTACAGAAACTTAAAGCTAAACATTTAACGTACCCAGCGAAAAACCTATTATTATAATCGTGGGTGGGACTGGATGAGACACGTGTTCTCAACCCACCCGCAGGAATTTTTTATATCGCGGCCGGAATTTGCTTGTAGAAATTCTGAAATCTGTCATAGGAATTCAAGCGGGAACGGCGTATTAATTAAACGAAAAAAAAAAAAAAATGTGAAAAGCCAAACATAAACATTTACCGCAGTACGCATTTCAAATAAACGCGGTGAGCGTTTATTATATTATAGTGTACTTGTGTCACATTGTCCGTCATACAGTTTTTCGCTGACTTTCAGTGATCTTCGCACCCCGTACGCTTTGCACTGCGATATTGTAATCGTGTGAGTGATATTGTTCATCTCCATTCGATAACGCGATGATAATAATCAAGTTCAATCTTCAAAGGAGACGGGCGTCGACAATTTTTTCGATGTCCTTCGATAATAATACTATATTTATGCGTACGAGGATACTAATATGCTGTTATCGGCAGAATTTCTGCTGATGAATAATATTACAATATGGTGGAAGGTACTCCACAACGTGAAATCCATCAGCACTCGTGGTGTAAGCTGCATATTATTATTAAAAATGAAAAAAAAATTCTGCTTTACGTTAAAAATTTACATATATTGAAATTATATTAAACATTTTATCATATGGGTTTACCTAGTAAATGTATGAGTGCAAACAAATTATAGAAAATCATTAAATTTTCTGAAAACCCGGTTGAATATAATATACTTATTTTATCGTATGGAAATTCGCCGTAAATTGTATAGTTAAGTAAGTTTCTCTTCTATTACCTAATATAAATTCACCCGTTTTTCTGCACTGATAAAACAAATAACTGTTTGATACCTATCTTTTGTGTATTAAATATTAATATAATACACCGGCGGCGTATAATTAATGTTCATCGGAGTTTTTATTTTTGTATAGAATACTTAAAACTTTTACAATACTCCGGAAAGTACTTATTTTCAGGTGCGGTCGTTGGTTGTATATTATTAAAGGATATATATATATATATATATATATATATATATATAGTATTTAAACTAATTTGAATTTCGAGAGAAATCATGTTTGCCCAACGAAACGTAACTGAAATCATTGTATTAATATACTATTTGGAAAACGCTTTGGGGTGGCTTCGCGGTATACGCGTTCAAATTTTAATCTCGTACACTGTTTTGAGCGTTCTTAAGTTTTATTAAAAAAATAACGTAACGACCATTGCAATGCTAAGTCACCTTTGATTTAAATGCTATAATATTTCGAATTTCAATTTTTCTTTTACAAAAGACTCAACCCCATTTTTGGTCATAAAAATGCCTAAATTTGAATTTTATTTTTTGTTAATCTTCAAATTACCACAAAAACTATGTTGTCGGCTAGGTATTTATTTTTATTTTATACCCCCCTAAGTATGGTCTGTGGCGATACAAACTTTTATTTTTCAAATGCGAATACCCTTTTTTCACTGTGGTAAAATACCATCGGGATTATATTCCTATGAATTTTGATGTACCAAAATCAAATTTTGAATGAGTAGTTTTTGAGTTATTTTATTTTAATTTAAGTATCAAGGAAACATTCCTATGGTACATAACATAACAATGTAATTTGTTAGCACCATTTGCTACTGATTTGAGATTGCGACTTGAATGTAAGCACTAATTAGTAATAATTGTGTTATGATATGAATTAACATACATACGTATATTATTAATTATTGGGTAATACCTATACGCGTATACATCGAATCTTATTATGCCACAGATATCTGCAGCCGTATAAGTACCTATTATTAATAATTGATTACCATTTAGCTTTGAAGTTGTAATCATAATAAATATTTTCTTATCAATGCTACAAATATAAAACTAATCATTGGGTACCTAATTGATTTAACACCTTCACTCGCAATTTTAAATTTGAATAATTTCAAAAATATTGGTTCGAAATTTGACTACGTTACACCAAAAATTCCAGAAAAATAAATTGAATATTATTTCGCGTGGAAAATATGGGATTCCTATTTGAAAAAACAAAGTGTATCGCCACAGGACATACCTGTAATTCTTGAAAAAAAAAAATATTTGAAAACATAGTTTTTATGTTAACCTAAAAATTAAAAAAAAAAAAATCTAATTTTTAGCATTTTTACAACGAAAAATGGGAGTGAGCATCCTAAACAAATCACCATGTATAATGTACATGTACGTACATTCGGTTGTACCTTCATTTTCCTTCACGCGTGAAAGTCCCGTAAATTTTCTGCGATTTCTTGATGTTAACACCGTTTTAAATTGGAACAGTGTTGTTTCCGTTCAACGCGTCTCGGATGGTTTACGAATTTTAAATGTAATACTTAAGAGCAAGGCAGCCGGGGACAAGTGTCGGTGCGAAATAGAAAAACGCCGTCAGTCACGATAGTGACACGTTATATATTGCTTCATTTGATAAATAATAGTAGACAATTTTATAAATTGTCTTCTGTCAAAACAAAAAAAAAAACCCCATGTGATTTACATCGTTTGGATAATACCAACCAATATTTTTACTTCAACGTCCGCTGTGGATTGAAATAAAAGAACACAAAATAGTTTCGCACTGCAGGAACGTATTGCTGTCAGCGAGATACTCAGGCGAAAGCTAATTTTTATCTAAGGTATTCAAAATATTTTTAATTCGGTTTGAATAGTTAATCAAATCCCATATTATTTTTAGTGTAAAAGTGGTAGAAATGTTTTAAGAATATTTGAAAACGTTAAGTTTCTCCAAGTGTCTACGAATCTGCCCTTAATGTACCTGAAATGTTTGTTGGATTAATAAAGAAAGAAATATGGTTATCCATCGATATACTTATTCACTTATTATTCGCGTTTTCTTTCTTAAAAAAAAAAAAAAAATGTTGAAATTGATTTCAATTCTTAGACAGACTTTGTACATATTAACAGGAAGTATATTCATTAACAGCCAACAGGTTACGGTTGGAATACTTAAACAGTGGTGAGGATTTTTAAAATGTAAAACATTTATCATTTACCTAGGTATAAACAAATACAATAAATATACGCATGCACAGCGCGAACTGTAGCGTGCTGTTGAAAATATCATCATACGCGGATACGCGGTAATACCCGATTGAACATGGTCGTAATCAACAGATCTTTTTGACCACCGGATTAAGCATGATAAAAAAAAAAAAAATTTACGTACAACGTTGTCAGATTTTTACTAGTGCATATGTTGTATAGATTACCATGATAGGTAACTACTAACTAACATATTAGTCGAAAAAGATTTTTTTATCGATCGATGGCTACCGGCCCATGGAAGTTGAAAATAACTATAATAGAATTAGGAAACCAGAATTGTATCTACAAAGATCGCACTAAATCGTGATTAACTGTTATAGAATGTACCTACGCTGTAAAAAAGACTTGGTCAGATTCAGTCTGTTTTGTTGTCTAGTGCTCGTGTCCCTTCAAAAATAGTTTGCATTTTGCAAATTTTTAGGTTTTTTTGATGGAAAATAATGAAATACAAATTATTTTATCCGAGAGAGGTAAAGAGTGGGCAAATTTTGGAACTTTAAGTGCAAGTTTATTGAGTCGAGAAAAAAAAAGGTGAATTACTGAATGGTGATGTACAGAAAATGATTGTATAGTAACAATCTATTCTGGGCAAGAGAAAAATATCATTCTGCAATCAAATGAACAACATAATTATACGACGGAAATTCGAAATTCTTATTACTTTACTTATTTACTTTTTTTTTATATGTATTCGGTATTTAGAGGAACAAATTTTAATTGTAATATATACTAAACTAATTGATCCAACAAACGCTCTCTTAATAGTTAATAGGGGATAATATATCGTCATGTGGTTTTTGTAACTAAATAAAAAATTTTTTATTTATAAATATATATATTCAAATATATAATTTTATTTAAAAATATTCTACGGTGTAAAGTGACAACGTAATATCTATTTTTGTGCTCAATCTAGTTGTTTTTTAGAGTTTTTTTGGGTTCCTATTGTTTGATTGTAACCATGCTCAATCGGATTCCAGCCACTATACGTACGAAATATAAGAAAAAAAACACATTCATCACTCCGTTCAGAATTTAAAAATAACGAACGAAATATGAAATTAATCACAAGATTTTGTTTACCATTTTGCGGGGTTTTTTTTTTGCCGAGGGAGGACACGCAGACCGTATTATAAAACTACTAAAATTTTCATTCCCCTTTCTTTAACCGTTTGAATACTATGCAGAGTATGTCCCACGAAGATATTAACATGTTGTCAGTTTAAGTCATATTAATGCGGAATGTTTGTTATCCTATAGTGGGACACCCTGTACGTACTTTATATACGAGCGCATACGCGTTGACCCTTATGCAAACATAATAAAAACACTCGGAGTACAGCTTAGACGTGTATCTATATTCTATATATACATATATAGCCGTTTTATCATGTATATTACACAACGACGGTCGAAAAACGCTTTTTGCAGTATATTTTTTCGCAAAATTTGTTCTGTCTAACGATGATGGTTACGCTCGAAATTCGTGTAGCAAATATGCACGGCTATTTACCTATCTATCTTTACAGTAACATTTGACGGAGCGCACCAAGCCACGAGTTTTGAATAATTCTATATATATTATATATATAAATAGGTGTACCTAACCTACTTCTGAATTCCTGCAAAGGAAACGCCAAGGTAAATAATTATTTCCCTAAAAGTAAACAGCGGCTTTGTATGAAATTAGTTTTCTCTTCTCGACCAAAAGACTCGTGTCGCTGTTATTTATAATATAAGTTATATACAGGGCTGTGAATTTCATGCGTTTGCATGTTTCTTCTTCGTATGGCAAAATGGATTCGGCCAATATTTGTTTTGTGTCATTTAAAATGCAGTTACGAAATCTTATTTTTGCATACTTTTGCATATTTAACGGGTTAAGACGTATAAATGCACGTTTTCGTGATTTCTTTGTATCAAATGGTTTTTTCCTTAACATTTATATATTTTTACGGTCAATCTATTCTAAATTGACATGAATGCTTTTGTAGTTTCAATGAAGTTATTCTATTTTTAGTCGGGTATTTAACTAATCTCGTAAATCTTTGATTGTACAATGCAAAAATTAATTTAGAGGTAAATATTAAACTTTAATGTAGCCACGGAGTTTTGATCAGCTATTCTAATAATATAGTCTTTTTTAAGATGCTGTTAATGAGAAGAATCAAAAGTCCAAGATTCATATACTTAACTTTATAACATAAAACAAATTCAATAATATTTTAAAATGAGAAAAAAATAAAAACAATTTAAATTTAATTTTTAATGTTTTTTGTTTTGCATAGGTATTTCGTAATTTTTTGGTGCATATTTGCATTAATAGTTTTTCCGTGCATTATAAATTCACAGCTCTGGTTATGTATAATATATGTTATACCTTATACATAAATAAGATATGATATGCGTCATGGTGTGAACGAAACATTTTCGTCATTTATTCAAGGCGAATATTATTGTGATGCACAAAAACACACATTGGTCTTTGATGTAATTGACAATAATTGTTTTACAACAATTATTAAATATATTGTATCGTAATTATTGGACTATTACAAACTATTTAATTATTTTCAAATGTTCGTAAACACACAAAAATATTTATTTCTTAAACCTTCTTAAATGCAGATAATTTCGATGTTCTTTTTCATACCCTAAGAGAATATGGGTATTGAAACATAATCACCTCATTCGTTTTTAATTAGTATTGTTTTCGACATATACGTGTAGGCATCGAGTATAATATAGTAATGAACTAATTACTAATTACTGTTGAAGATCTAAAAATAAATTTAAATCAAAAAAATTGTTCAATACGTTTTGAGAGAATCTACATGCTATTTTATATATATATATATATTTTACGGAATAAATCCATTTACAATATTGTGATACATAGTGTTACAGTATAATAAGACATATTATGATGAATATTACTATTTAGTGATTACATAATATTTAAAACGTAATATAAATATATTAAAAGAGTAATTACGAAATATTAATATAATTATAATTTTACTGAATTATCAGTGAACAATTAAAATGATTATACTAAAATAGTAAATGATAATAATAAATACAATATAATAAAGCTAATAAACAAATGTAGTATACCAGAAAAAGTAAAAAATGTTAATAGATGTATATTTTAAATAGCCTAGATATATATTAAATGCTGATTTAATATCATGTTTTTAGCAAAAAGAAACAAATCCAATTTTATTGACTTTGCATTGGACATAAATGAATTTACCGGAGAGAGTAAGAAGAATAATTTCAACGTATATTTTAAGCAAATAAATTTTTATTTCTTATATCATAAATGTTGTTTATACGCGATAATGTCAAATTTGTTCAAAAATTATGGTTTTTCGTATTTCTCATTCGGCCACATGCGCAGTTAGTAATTAAATTGTTGTTTTTTTTTTTAAATTAAAAACAACAGATAGTATAATATCCGTGTTCGGTCGGATGGTATAGGATTTATGTCACATGCGACCATTTTGCACGTCACCGCTGTGCACTGGTGTAGTATATTGTATACCATACGGGAACGACGTAGTTTTTAACGACTGAGTTTAATCAGCGTAGCGCCCTCGTAATAGGATTTAACGTCGCCGTTCTTTGTCCGTCGGGTATGCTTTATAATGCAACAACAACAATATACCGTGTACGTGGGAGGCTAGGGGATATTTGATTTAAATAATAAATTATGATTGTTTATCACGAGGACAAAGTCACCTATGACCGTGCGCAATTCGGTAAGACAAGGATGCTGTTGCAATGTGTTGGTAATACCAAATACGTATATTATACGCGTCAATGATGTTCGTGTCTACAATCATATTGTAATAATATAATAATTATAAATAATAATAATAATAACTATATTATAGTTATTGCATTGGAGCTCGTTAATCAGAAATTATAATATTTTACTCTATTATCGGACGGTGGTACAACGACGTTATTTTGTTTTCGTTTGGAAATATCGAAAACCGTGTACATATACGAGTAGGTACTACTTTATTAATTACAATCGTTGTTCGATTTTTCATAAAAACTTAAGATAAATTATTTTATTTTTAATATTTTTAAAATTTAATTTTTATTTACTTAATGTGATGGTTGGTATTACATTTGAGGCACATGTTTTTGAACATTGGGCTCAATACTGGAAAGCTTTAAGACTGCCACGGACCCCCGACATGAGTATCGCAAACCCCCGGGGGGCCGTGGACCACTGGTTATGAACCATTATAATAGCTCATCGTCGACGATAAATTGTAATTTTTGATGTCAGGGTTTCTCTCCATAGCAGCGGCATAAGTCCGATTACATACTTTGTGATTATAATCTATTTATTAAGTAATGTATAAAATAACATTTTCCCTGAAGCTATAAGTAGAAAATTTGATCAGTAGTTCCGCTTTAAGTTCTATAGAGACCCACCAAAAAGAATTTTCTCAAATGTCAAAATGTTTGCCTTTTCCGAACCTCTAAAGAGGTTGAAAATGGAAAAATTGTGTAAATTTGGGAAACGTTATTTTTCGATTGGATTTTTCGTACAAAAGGCAAATATTTTGCTTTGTAAGATTTAGTTCAATTATATGTATATATTGTATATAAATAAATAAATAAATAAAATTCACTGGCATGCATTGCAACATGCCTATACGTTAATCACGACAGAACGTACGAAATTTACATATAACATAGTAGTTTCTCTAATACTCTATGGGTATGCAATAGCTAATAAGAAAGGATTTTAAAAAAAAACATTAGACCTGGCCAAGATTATCCATGCGAAGCCCGGGTAAATCAGCGTGCAGCCCAAACCATCATATTTTGAATAATATTGAAAATATTCATTCGTATTGTTCAGGGAATATACTGTTGTGACTATGTATAAGCCATCTACGAAAGAATTTTTCGAAAATTGCATTTTTTTAGGTCAAAACTATATTGGGTTAGATGCATAAATGTTTTCACATTTTGATTACCCTAAGCATAAAGTAGTTACTCAATTTTGTTTATTAATTGTTGTTTATAAATATTATTTATTTTATTTTATTTTTACGTTTGTTATTCAACCAACAGTAATACCTTAAGGTCAATCAAACATGGTTAGGCTTTAAATATTGCAAAGCATGTAGTAATCCGTAAAATGCCATGCCCTTGCTAAGAATCTTTCGTGAAAAGTCCGGTAATTCATTTAGAATCATTATAATCTTGTAGAACGGGGATGGTGATATCGGTGTACTATATAATATTTCAAGGCCCGTACGTGTGACTTCGATCGATTACTCATCGCGTATATATATAATATACAATATATTATTGTTGTCGTATAGTGCAACACACTGCACGGTGAATGTGCGCTTGAAGCCGTCGGACGTCATTAATTTGTTTCCGGTGCAGATACTTCCCATATGTATGTATTCGCATCGGTAACTCAGTAACTACGGACAATAAACGCGTGTGAAACCAGCGTCCCGTTCTGAGCTTCATGTCCCCCCTCCACCCCCTCCCGGGATACCTGAAGACAACGCTTACACGTTTGGTCACTTCGTCTATAATGATAATAATAATAATAATAATAATAATAATTGTTAACCTTACAGTATATTATCTGTTCTCGACATTGAAAGCTGCAGTGCTTTGTATGTGCTCGGACACAAAAACAAAATTTATGCGCTAGCACAATGACACGATTCGCAATAAAAAAAATTAAAAAATTTGAAGCAAACATTACTGTGCTCATAATATACATAGTTGCATCATGAACCGACGAAAAAATATGTTGTTCCCCCGTTTTTTTTAAAGTATTTTAATCATCTTTAAGCGATTTATAGGCATTTGAAATATTCGATTTTTTTTATAATTGTTAAATGTAAACGTCTGGAGTGCAAATATTAGCATAATATTACAATTTAAATATAAGATAATAATTATATTATTTATACCTACCTATTCTAAGCTAACAAATCAGCTCCGTTCATAAATCGTTTTTCATATGTAATGATACCTAGCATTGCATTCAAATTTAATAAATTCATTGTAATGACCTACTTTATGAACGAGGTTCACTCCACCCCCTAATGTATAGCTAAGCGAATCGCCGTTCGGTTCTTTTTTTGAAGATCTAAAGCTGCTGAGTTTTTATGTAGGTAGAGGCGTTCTCAGAACTTTTTATTGGTGGCCGGGTTATGAAAATGTATTAAAATGTGCACCGTGGAGGCTGTACTCCACCTCTCTTTTATATAAAAACAACATACATTCAATTATAACATGTTATAAATTTTTACAAAATTATATCAATTTTCATTGATTTTTGGGCATGATGTGAGTAAATAAAGTACGTACTCCTCACTTCAGTCATTGAGTTCTTCAAATAAGTTTTTAGTCGTTTCATACATGCAAATTGTGGATAATAATAACAAGTAAAATAAATGTTTATTGATTATAATTCATTTTTGATTGTTATCATTAAGTATCATAGTTAAACATAACTCCATATTATTATCTAAAAAAAAGCCATGGGAGGGGAATCCATCCCCATATCTCCCTTCCCCGTGAGAATGTCCATGTATGTAGGTACCTCATGTTCCTGGAACCCCTTCAAGGATAATTACTCAATGTATAATATATTTTGATAATCAAACGAGTTAAACACTCAGTGCCGGATTAAGATCGATCGTAGCCCTAGGCAAACCTTTTTTTCATAGCCCATACCCCATTGTAAAAAAAAAAATTGTAAAAATGTTTAGATTTATTTAATTATTTTAATTCACAACTTTTTTCTTGCTATTTAGAGCTGAAGTCATTTATTACATCATTTAAATCAATAGCATTTAATAATTTATTTTCAATATTCAATAGAGCTAAAGCATTTAACTTTTCCTCAGAGATAGTAGATCGTAAGTAATTTTTAACCCATTTTAAGACTGAAAATGACCGTTCCCCGGTACAATTTGCTACGGCTGTACTAAGAAACATTCTCAGGACTATATTTAGATTTGGAAAAACATCAAGCTCTTTACTTTTAATGTAAGATGACATTGTAAATGTCAATGAATTTTCAACCGATTTAAACAATTTTTCTTCTATTTTCATTAATTCTTTAAAACGAAGACACTCATCTAACAAAACATCTGAGCTTTGAATATCTGCCTAAAATTCTTTAGTAATAGATTGACAACTGTTTTTGATAGTTTCAACTGAATCTGTTTGATTTAATATGGGGATACATCCAAAAATATTTAGAATATCTGAGTAAGCTTCAGATCTAATTTTTAATTGAGTTGTTAAGGTATCAATAATGATATAAAATGTATTTATTTGAATACATTTAATTAATCACAAAACATAATAATATGAATAATTATGATTATTAAAATTTAGAAAATTATAATATTATAATACATAATACACATTATCGATTATCATATTAAATTTATATCAATTATCAAAACAGCTGCACTGCAACTGCAGTCTGCAGACATAATCAAAAACCATATTTAAGATTAGTAAAATTTTAGACAATCGCCACAAACACCCAGTTAAACAGACAAAGTTCTACTATAAAAAAAAATAGCCCTCTCTGACGGCCACTTTTATCTAGCCCTAGGCACGTGCCTACCCTGCCTATACGTTAATCCGGCACTGTAAACACTGAATCTAATGAAAAAATAATTCAATCGTGATATAAATAATAATACGAATCTATGTTCTATACTACGATTAGATAGAAAGGTACACAAGTTGTACGTCTTATATATTTTCTGTCTGTACATTGATCACTTTAGTCAAAAATTGTTTAGTATTCACTTATTCAGTGTGTATAATTATTACTACATGCGTAGTGTCGTAACTTGTACAGTTGTACTTATCGAAATGTAAGAATTATTTTCATAAATTTTAAATTAAATTGAATTCGAGATAATTATTGCCGGTCGGATCGATGTTAATATTAACTGCATTTAGGTATATACAGGGTGTATTAGGATACAGGACTAATGCAATAACATTTGTTCTACCTATTCATTATTATTCATTTTTTTTTTTTTTTAACAAATATCACAGTAAGTATTGCATTACAACAAAATCATATGAAAATATTTTTTGTCTTTAGGACTCAAATTTGAAAATCTAAAACTTTATTTTACCATTAAAAAAAAAAATCAAAATAGCCATTTTGTAAATCGAATTTTTAGAAAAATTATAATATTTCCAGTCATTAATTTACCAAGATTTTTTAAACTTATTGAAAATTTGAATTTAATAATAAAAATGATTGTACAATAATTATTGTACAATCATTTTTATTGACATTTATTTTATTTTTATGACATCTTGACTGAATTGTATATTTAGTCAAGATTAGATTAGGTTCTATTTAAATTAATGGTAACATACAATATTATGTGATAAAATTATGTGGCATACAATATTATTGTTAAATTTTTCATAAACTTAGAGAAATCATAGAAAGGATAAAACTCTATTTGAGTTTTAAACACCAAAATTTTACTAAAAATCCTTATACAAGATGATTGTTTGGAATTATTTTATTTTATTTTTTTTTTTTGTTTGAACAGTTGAAGAAAATTTGAACATTAAAAATTTGGATTTCGAAAACGAAAGATTGTGTAAAATAATTTTAATTTAGTGCAATACAATATAATTTAGAGAAAAAAATAAAATGAAATATAATGAATAGAACAAAAGTATTGCATTCGTCATCCCGAAACACTCTATATAATGTTTCGCTGGCTCCCGTGTTCGTATCGGCGTTAATTTATAATACAGCTAGTTTTGTACATTAGTGTATTATACATGTCCTCATTTCCGACAAACAGTTTTCAAGAGAGCGATTCCGAGATCTATTAAATGGCGAAATGTCAACTGCAACAAGCTCTGTAAAGTTCTAAAATGCCATTTCACACATTTACATTCGATTGTTTTCGCGTCTTCAACGTCGTTGGAAAAAATGTTATTCTCCGTGACATAATAAATACTATTCAACAAAGTTTAAATTAAGCGAATTGAGAGAACGTATTATTTTTTCGTTTTATCAATAGATTTTTATTTATTTAATTTTTTTTTTGGAAATTAAAAAAAATGAATAATCACCATTAAAATAACACTATCATAAAACAAAGTATTAACATAAAATTACAAAAAAAACGAAAAACAAATAAGTAACTATAACTACTATATTATAATCAGCTATTGAATAGTTTCCGATAGTTCACAAAACAGGCAACAGCATTTTTGGTACTTACCTATAGTATTATTAATCATTGGAAAGTTTAATTTATTAAATTCTTAGAAGATACTGTTCGGGCTTAGGAATTAAATATTCCGAATAATTTCCTAAACATAATAATAAAAACAAACGTATTTTATTAAAGATTTATATTTTATTTTGAGCAAATATTTTTTATTTGACTGTTATTAATAATGATAGTTAAAAATATGTAAATTAATTTTGGTGTCAGATTAATAAAAAATAAGTAAAACTAATATTATAATATTGTAGTAAAAAAAAAAGATAAAATGTTGAATATATATATATATATAATTTGTATTATATATAACACTTGGCATCTTATAACCAATAAGAATTATGTAATGCTAGAATTGACCCCAGGGGATTAGTTTTGTCTGTTAATACTATATTGCTAAATATATGTGTATTTTCTATGTCCCCATAAATAATATCTAATATCTATCACCTGTGTTAGTAAAAATAATCCATACCTGTTTTTTTTTTTTTTATGAGAGAATATTATATTACAATTAATAATAATACAATCCAGCAGCCACCCTAACATTATTATTATCAAAATAAAAAAAACCTGAAGAATTTGTGTGGATATTCAATTTTAATTATTTACTCGACAAAATTATTACTATGACTACCTAAGGCTCGGGAGTTGTAGAAGCTAAAAAATATAAAATATGCATGCAAAAATTGGAAAATATAGATAAGAAAATATTAAATATGCAAAACAATAAATTAAGTTTTATATTTTTATGGAATTCATAAAAATTTTTTTTTTACATGTTAAGTTTGTAAATTATTTTTCAAAATTCATTTTAACTTTACAAATTTTATAAAATGGAGTACTATCTATTATGATCTCACCAAATTCTAAATTGTATTTTGAGTTTGTAAAATTTTAGACTATTAAAATATTTTTAAAACACGTAGGTAGATTTTACAGAGCATGGATGAATTTTTTACACTTAAAAGTTCACACAAAAATGGTGACTGACGGGGAAAAATGTACTTACTTATATAATTCAATCAATAATTTCGACAATATAGGCACAACAGTATAACATTAACGAGTTAAAAAGATAATATTATTTAGTGTTTGTGCAACACGGATTAAATACGCTCGGTTAAATTAATTGTAGATTTAGCCACTATATGGTTACGGAACGGTATGGTGCCTATAAAATGCAGTCTATTTGGTACGTTAAATAATCAAAATTGAAATTAATGAAATCATATTATGTATGATGATCAACAAACATCAATTTTTATAAAAAAAAATATTAAACAAGCATACACTTTAAAAAACATATTTATTGTACAAATATGTGTATAGATTGTAGATTACTTAATAAAATAAAATAAAAAATAAAACAAGCATACACAAAGTCCATGAAAATTGAAAAATATGCACTTTTTTCTAAAATTTACAAACCATGTAAAAGTATGGATTTTTAATGTTTATATTTAAACGGGTCATAGATTTCTAGCTTGGTTTGCTATAAATTAAGAGCATACAGAAAAAACCTCCCACAACTCCTAGAACATCCTAGTCCTAATAATAATTAGGATAATATTTATAATAAATATAATTATTATGACTGTTACAATTTCTGTTTAAATTATTCAACTGCAATATTATGTTATTGATTCGAATAAATTTCTTTTCTTATTGATTTCTTCTTCCAGAATTTATGACAAAATACTGAACAATTAATCGTTAACACGACTTGAGTTATCGTCTACACAGAAAAACTCGGTATACGAATTATCCGTTTAGTTTCGTTCACGTGTACACCCTATATAATATGCTATATTCTTTGTTGAAAATGTAATAACGCTTTTGTGAGACAGATTCAGTGTGGATTATAAATTATAATAAATGATACGCTTTAAGAAAATGGTTTTTGAAATTTCGTATCTTTCGACCTAGTTAATATAACCACGCTGTGATATCATACGTAACTATTATATATTGTCACTGATGGCCGATTACTGATGTCTGATGAGCGATCCATTTAACGGTGTCATGTGATTGGGCACAAACCACAATAAACGATTTTCAAATCAACAAAAGTATAATGAGTTATAAGTTTTCAGAATGTGTATACAACAGAAATTATATATGAATACATGGTAATTAAGTATAATTATTTTTTCTTGTGAAAAAGTTATACCAAAATAAAGAAAACAATTTTGTTTTTATTTTTCTGTAAACAATTTTTCCGGGAAGGGAAAACGCACACTCAAGTTTCATGCATCAACTTTTTTAATTAAAAATTTGACATCAATAGTACTTTAAAATAGTAGTATTTCAATTTTCTGAGTATAAGGAATTATAAACATACATAAGGGAATGAAAACAAGTAATATTAAAATTAATATTTAATATTATCGTATTATACCGGATTTTACGATTTGTTAAATTTATTGAGTTTGTTCAATATATTATTATCAGGATTTTTCGTTTTTATGTTTTAACGTTTTATTCTTCCAACGTGTTGCTTTATACCGATTCGAAGCATTGCTAAAAAGTTGCTCCAGCGCATATTATCTAGGTAGTCTTAACCGCAATACATATCTATATAATATTTATTTATTTGTATTTAAATATATATATGTATATTTAGATTTAGAACAGAGTGATGGAATCTATTGGTTTTACCAATAGATATGTGTTTTTTTTTATTAGTCTTTTCATTGTGTCTGAGGACACGATTTTTGGTAGTAAAAATGCTTCAATTTTCTTAAACAGCCACTTTTCAGAAAGGAAAGTGAATGTAGATGGTACTTGGGCAAGTCAAAAATCCAACTTTTTCAATACTTTTTTAAAATATCGAAAAAAACGATAAAAAAAATTACGAAAAATCGGGAAATTTTACGCAAAATCACGTTTTTACAAAATACATTTTTTTAAAATGCTCTAACTCAAAAACAAAAAACCGCAACAACATGAAATTTTCATCAAATCTTTATATCAGCATTCTCTATACAAACTTAAGTTTTCAAAGTATTTTGAAATATTTTGACTTATTTATAGACAATTTAAATATTCGATTTTTGTAAAAATTTTTTTTTTAAACATCTATAAAATTTTATTGGCTGACCGAAAACTCTTGAAAATGTATTAAAGAATTAATTATAAGTTATACTAATTGTAACTAGAAAATAAGGGAGATCGTTTCATTCAAATTTTTTTTATAAGTCCATAAAGTTCAAATTTGTATAAAATATGTTAAAATCGAGATAATTTGCAAGTTATTTTGTAGTTGAAAATTCATAAAAATTTTTCTGTTTATACTTAAGGTTCAAAA